>JANVCC010000038.1:14594748-14876764 GCA_025345505.1 Todiramphus chloris collaris | reverse complement strand
ATACTTTGGAAAGTCATCTGGAGTAGAAATGCCTTCACATTTTAAAAATAACATAAATAATTGAAACTATTTTGTATTGCAAGTGCCTAACCTGTTCTGCGATCCCAAATATGATAGCATTATGAACAAAAAGATCAGGGTAGGTAATGCACTGTTGCTAAAACTGATGGTAAACAGTCTCATAATTCATCCTTACAAATACATGAAATAAAAATTTACAACTGAACCAAATGTTAAAGTCAATACAGATTTTGGTGCCCTCTTCTGCTATAAAAGTCCAGGATACTCATAACAAAGTAGGAGCTATATAGTTTACCTTGAAAATATTATTTTAATTCTTGTAATTCTATTTAAAGGAAGAAATATGCTTTTAAATTATTAAAAAAAAAAAATCAAGAAAACAGCTCATTTCATTGTATTCTTCAGACAACATAGGGCCCTCTGACCTGTAATTTCCTGGTCTACATCTTATGTACATATTAATGAATACATAATAGCTCTGACTTGTTACTGGTAAAAAATTTTCCTCAACTTGGTAAGAGATAAGCTCTTAGAACGTAGATACTAGAAATACCATAAACTTTATAGACTTTTTTTTGCCCATCTCATACAGTTGTCTAAGGCAGGATGAATAAAGTTCAAGCATTATTATGCTATTTAAATAGACTTTCATATAATCTTTCTGATTTCATGTTTCCTTCCCCTCTAAATATATAATATTCTAAGCAGCATACAACTGTGCTTGTATATGCACTTGGTACTAATAAGTTTAAAGTAGGAAATGATGGTGATGTGATAGCAAATGAATGTTGGCAAAATGTCAAATGTCCGGTGTAAAATTTTATGAGCATGCACATTCCAACGTAATGTGGACACAAGCCATCCACTGTACTTCATTTTGGCAGAAATATTGCAAAAATATAATTTTAGCATGTATTACAATTCACTTATGGATGCTTAAAAACACATTCATCAGCCTCCCACAAAAGGTCAAAGAAATGTATGGGTATACCATATACAAGAGGAACTGGTATAACAGAAAAGGCTAGTTGAAAACTGAGACATGGACAGATGCATCAAAGCTACTGCATAGGTTTCTTAGTGCTGACTGGACTAAAAGTAAATATAAGCCTGACAGTAAGGAATATGTGAGTATGGATATGCTGATTTTAATGGAACTATAGCAATTTAATTTCAGTGATGATCATGCATTAGTTTGCAAAAGCTTAAATATTTCTCATCTCCTTTAAATATATTTAAGATGTTTGATGCTTTCTGATGGTACATACCATGTTTATAAACATACCTGCGATGGTATCCATTTTTTTTCATGGACTAATCTAGAAGTTTGTGCCTTTGTGAAACTAAGTAGTGCAGTTAGTTGTGTGTGTTTAATTATGCTGTACAGCAGCATTTCACACTGGCACAAATGTAAGCAGCAAACAACCAAGCTTTGGGGCAGGACAGTATAGCTATAATCCACCAAATGAAAACCACTTCTACGTGATGTCCGAGTGAGAGCCACTGATGTCAGTAGGGTTTCTCAATGTGTACAGTGCTTACAGATCTTACAGGTCTCAGCTCAGTAAGTGTCAAGAGATGCTGTGCTGATACAGGGTTTTGTGCCAGCAGGTTGGTGTGCAGTCTGGCACTTCTGAACCTCTGTAAACAACATCTCTGTGCACCAGTGACTGGATTACAGAGTGTGTGGTGGGTTGACCCCGGCATGGCACCAGGTGCCCACCAAGCCCTTCTATCACTCCCTCCGACCCCCTTCAAGCATGGCACGCAGGGAGAGAATAAGATGCAAAGCACAGGGGTGTGGGTTATGATAGATAAGATGTTATTTTCTACTTCCCATCCACAGGCAATGTCAGGCCAAGTCCAGGAAGCAGGGCTCCAGGAACATGTAGCAGCCGCTTGGAGGACAAAGCAGAATGCCCCCCCACCCTCCTCCTGCCCTCTCCCTTTATAGCTGAGCTGACGTCATATGGTATGGAATATCCCACTGGTCAGCTCAGGTCAGCTGTATCTTCTCCCCCATCCTGCCCCCCATCCTCTGGTGCCGTGTGAGCACTGGCAGTCATAACACGGGTGTGTTATCAACACCCTCCAGCTCCCAGTGCTGCAGCACGAGGGCTGGGTGGGGAAAAGCAGCTCAGCCAGACCCACTACAGAGTGAAACACAAATACACCTCAGAAATATCTGTATAAATATAATTAAGTGTGCTGTGTATAATACAGGAAATTTATAGTGAACACTCATGTCATAGCAGCAGAGAAGCAAGCACATTAATGCTGAAAATTTTGTTAAATCGTATGAGCTGGTATGTTTTGAAAAATAAGATATCTTTAAATTACCTGATTTCATACCCCTAAACGTGTAGTAATTGTGAATTAGAAAATTTCAGGATAGATGTAAATATTCATTATTATATTAATTCTTATTTATATCATAAATTCAAGTTCACTAAGGAACTAAAATACACTAAATTCATTAAAATACAACATTTGCCACATCCAGAACAATCCTGTGGTGTGCAGTATTTCTTCAAGTCCCAAAAAACCACGTTCATTCTTTAGTTTGCAAATAACACCTTTCACCTGGAAGAATTACCCTCTTGAGATCTTCATCTCTATACACTGTTTCATCACTAATCATTATAACGTTTGTGAAAAAGGGGAACCTAGTCAAGGCTTTCAAAACCTCTGCTATGACTTACATAACCACCAACTCTCAGACCAAACTATACTTTTAATAAACATATGACATCCCTCAAAGCTCTACCTCTTCCAGACTCATTAGCAGTTAAGTGATAAAAGACATTAAGAAGTGAGATATTTTTAATGAGCTTGCACAGAGGTCTGTGGGTGTTCACTAGCACCTTGACCTTGTACTTCTTGGGCTCTTGTCTTACCAAACCAGATCTCTTCTGAAGCATGATTCTCTTCCATCAGCTTTTATCATCACTTTACAAGCTGTAAGTAAGCAAGTAAACTGAAAACCAAAGGAAATTCTGCTAAATATTAGCTGAAGTCCTCCTTATAGCTGCGTAAGAGTCTCCAAACATATCCATTAGGGTGCCCCAGGTGACAACTGGTAAAGTTGCTTTCACAACAGAAGTCATATAGCATGTTCACAGAGCATATGATATCTGCTGCTAGTGACTGCTTAACACTAGGCAAAAACAAAGAGCCAATGTCCTTTACGAAGTCTTTTGTGGACACTATTATCTCCCCAGGCATGGGAACCTTCAGCTCACAAAAAATGGCAAAAGCAAAGAATCTTGTGACTGGAGAAGCCACGAGAAGTTATTGAAACATCCCACTGGATCATACAGCCACAAAATCCCTATCAAAAACATTTGCTTGTCCATAGGGTTAGCTTCAGGAAGAAGTTAATGGAGAATCACAGAATCATAGAATTGTCAGGGTTGGAAGGGACCTTAAAGATCATCTAGTTCCAACCCCCCTGCCATGAGCAGGGACATCTCCTGTTAGAGCAGGTTGCTCAGAGACCCATCCAGCCTGGTCTTAAAATCTTCCAAGGATGGGGCTCCCACCACTGCTCTGGGCAACCTGTTCCAGTGTCTCACCACCCTCATGGGGAAGAAATTCTTCCTAATGTCCAACCTGAATCGACCTGTCTCTAGCTTTAATCCATTCCCTCTAGTCCTATCACTGCCCGACAGCCTAAAAAGTCCCTCCCCAGCTTTCTTGTAGCCCCCTTCAGATACTGGAAGGCCACAATAAGGTCTCCCCACAGCCTTCTTTTTTCTAGACTGAACAACCCCAACTCTCTCAGTCTGTCCCCATAGGAGAGGTGCTCCAGCCCTCTGATCATCCTTCTCTGGACACACTCCAGCACGTCCATATCCCTCTTGTAACAGGGACTCCAGAACTGGACACAGTACTGCAGGTGAGGTCTCACGAGAGTGGAGTAAAGGGGGAGAATCACCTCCCTCAACCTGCTGAACACACTTCTCTTGATGCAGCCCAGGATAGGATTGGCCCTCTGGGCTGGGAGAGCGCACTGATGGCTCATGTTGAGCTTCTCATCCACCAGCACTCCCAGGTCCTTTTCTTCAGGGCTGCTCTCAAGCCAGTCACTGCCCAGCCTATATTGGTGCTTGGGATTGCTCCGACCCAGATGGAGGACCTTGTATTTGGCCTTATTGAACTTCATGAGGTTGGCATGGGCCCACCTCTCCAGCCTGTCAAGGTCCCTCTGGATGGATCCCTTCCCTCCAGCGTCAGCCGCCCCACACAGCTTGGTGTCATCGGCAAACTTGCTGAGGGTGCACTCGACACCACTGTCCATGTCGCTGACGAAGATGTTAAACAAGACTGGTCCCAGTACTGATCCTTGAGGGACTCCACTCATCACTGGTCTCCCCTTGGATACTGACCCATTGACAACCACTCTTTGGCAGTGGCTGTCAAGCCAGTTCTTTACCCACTGAGTTGTCCATCCAACAAATCCATATTTCACCATCTTGGAGACCAGAATGTCATGCGGGACAGTGTCTAAGGCTTTGTTCAAATCCAGGTAAATGACATCGGTTGCTCTTCCCCCATCTATTGATGTTGTGACCTTCTCATAGAAGGCCACCAGGTTAGTCAGGCATGATTTGCCCTTGGTGAAGCCATGTTGGTTACAGCCAATCACTTCTTCGTTATTCATCTGCCTCAGTAGTGCCTCCAGGAGGATCTGCTCCGTGATCTTACCAGGCACAGAAGTGAGGCTGACTGGTCTATAGTTCCCAGGTTCATCCACCTTCCTCTTGTTAAATATGGGTGTTATATTTCCCCTTTTCCAGTCAGTGGGGACTTCACTAGACTGCCATGACTTTTGGAATATAATAGATAGTGGTTTAGCAACTTCATCCGCCAGTTCTCTTGGCACCTGTGGGTGTATCCCATTGGGTCCCATGGACTTGTGCACTTTCAGGTTCTTCAGATGGTCATGAACCTGATCTTCACTTGCAATGGGCAGTTCTTCCATCCAATGCCTGCCATCAACTTTTGTGGCTCTGGGGGTGTGGCTGGAGCCCTTGACAATGAAGACTGAGGAAAAGAAGTCATTGAGGACCTCAGCCTTCTCAGCATCACTTACCACCAGTTCTCCAGTCTCTTTTCTGAGGGGGCCCACACCTTCTCTAGTCTTTTTCTTTCCATTCATATACCCATAGAAATTTTTGACATTACCCCTGATCTCCCTGGCTAGATTTAATTCTAAATGAGCTTTAGCTCTCCTGACCAGGTCTCTTCCTGCTCGAGCAGCTTCCTTGTACGCCCCCTATTTTAGCTGTCCTTCCTTCCACTCCTTGTAGAGCTTCTTTTTGCATGACAGCATGTCCAGGAGTTCCTTGTTCATCCAGGCAGGTCTCCTAGCATTCTTTCCTGCCTTTCTCTTTGCTGGTATAGTTTGCTCCTGGGCACTGAGAAGGTGACACTTGCATGTCAACCAGCTGTCCTGGGCCCCCCTACCCTCTAGGGCTTTGTCCCATGGCACTTTGGCCAGCAGATCCCTGAAGCAATCAAAGTCTGCACGCCTAAAGTCCAGGATTGTAAGCTTGGAGTACATCCTACTAGCTTCCCTGACGATCTTAAATTCAATTGCTTCGGGATCACTACAGTCAAGATTGTCCCTAAGTTTTACATCAGACACCAGCCCTTCCCTGTTGGTCAAAACAAGGTCCAGCATAGCCCCTTTCCTTGTTGGTTCCTCCACCATTTGGAGGAGGAAGTTATCATTTACACACTCCAGGAACATCCTGGACTGCTGGTGCCTTGCTGTGTTATCTCTCCAGCAGATGTCAGGGTGGTTAAAATCCCCTCAAGGACCAAGGCCTGTGAACACGAAGCCATTTCTATCTGCCTATGGGGGGCCTCATCCATTTGGCTGTGCTGGTCAGGTGGCCTGTAGCAGACTCCAACTGTAACATCACCTTCCCCTGACTTCCCTTTAATCTTAACCCCCACACTCTCAACCAGCTCATCATCCTTACCCATATGTAACTCCATGGATTCCAGCCGGTCACTGATGTAGAGGGCAACAACTCCTCCCTTCCTACCCTGCCTGTCCTTCTTGAACAGCTTGTAACCATCTACCCCTACATTGCAATCATGGGAATCATCCCACCAAGTTTCAGTAATAGCCACTGTGTCATGGCTTTCTAACAGAACAGTGGCCCTTAATTCATCCTGTTTATTGCCCAAGCTGCGGGCATTTGCATAAAGGCACTTCATCTGGGCTGGCTGGATCACCCTCTTGTGCAAATCCCCTTTGACTCCTAAGGGGTGTCCCAGTGCATCGTCACTGGCTTTCCTCAGGGTAACAAGTTGAGAGCCCTTACTAGGATTCCATTCCTCAGCCCCTGATGTTCTGCCCCACTGTTCATCACAAGCAATTGAAAATGTAAGATTACTGACCCCCTCCCCCTTCAAATCTAGTTTAAAGCCCTATCAATGAGCCCTGCCAACTCCTGCCCCAGAAACCTTTTCCCCCTCTGGGACAAGTGCATCCCTTTAGGTGCTCGCAGCTCCAATGCTTTGTATACTGATCCATGATCATAAAAACCAAAGTCCTGTCAACAACACTGGTCCCAGAGCCATGAATTGACCTGTTGGTTCTTCCTATATATTCCCTCTTCCATTTAAAGACCACCTCTAAATGTGGAGTGGAAATGTTAAAGTAACACTTATTGTCAAAGGTACCCTGGGAACTCTGCCCAAGACACTTAAGAACCACCTCCATGGCTTTTTCATTAGTCTCCAGAGTTTCCAAAAGTCTAGACTTACTATCTTGAAAATGTCAGTATCAGACAAATTTATGGTGAGAAGCAAAGTTCATGAGATAAAGGGGGTGGGGAAAAGAGGATGTTAAGGGACAGGGGGAGAGAGAGTGGGTGGGAAGAGAGAGAAATAATAAGTCTAGACTTTATTTTGAATACATCTTCCAATCTGTGAAAACTTCTTGACCTGTAAGCATCTGGTTGATCTTGAACTCATGAGGAAATAAATCCAGCTCATAGACAATGGCATAAATTCATTTGATTATGATACAAATCAATAACAACAACACTCCTTGATTTTATCCATCAGACTAGCTAATGACTAGGGAGTCATCATGATGTACATATAGCTAATTTCTAACTCATAAAAAGAATTGGTTCAAAGTGACAAAGAGTGCAAGACGGGGTCATACAGAAATGAATATGATAAGCTAGCAGAGTGTTCTTATGTGTGTCCTTCAGTCAAAGCTTTACACTTGGGACTAAAAGTAAGGTAGGTGACAGTAAGGTAGAGCTCAAGGCTCCTTCCGTTCTTAGCATTCTTCAGTCCTTAATTCACGGTTGCATTGAACTTTAGTTGTACTGTACATACTGGTTCCCAAGCAGCCTGAAATCAATGAGTGCTTAATAATTTTGCCCATTTCACCTGATGAACAGGCTTCCCAGAATGAGCTTCAAACCTGTCTGATTAAACAAAGGAGAAAGGCAGACCTGAAAATATTAAATGGCTTAAAAATCCTCTTTGATTGTCATTAACCAATCTACATCTGGAAAAGACATCAGAGAGCATAATGTGATAAAACTAAAAGGTTAAGATGTTTACAGAACAAGAATAATCCTTATGCTATAGACAGGAAATATTCAACTCAGAAAAAAGTTTAATGAGTGCAAAATAAAGCCTAGGCATGTGGAAGTGCTCCTCTTTGAGGCTATTCTTTATACCAATTACTCTTCAAAGGTATTGCATTGATGTTTTTGGCAAAAGATTACAATTAAATCAGATGAATAGTTTCTAATGGTTTTGCATCTAATATGCTCAAAAATGTTCTTGCTCATATTATGAGTCTGTCATACTTCTATTTTATTTTGGCAATTTGTATGGATACTAATTTCAATCATGTCAAGAATTTTAAAACATCACCACCTATTCATCTAGTTTATGACATGACAATTAATTTGCTTTCATGGGTTTTTTTTTCTGTTTTCCAAGAATATCACATAGGGAGAAAAATTTCTTATTTCTTCCAATCTTATTTTCTTACTTTTATTATTACCCTTTTCCCCTTAAGGATTAACCATTACCTTAGCTCCCTTGCAGTTTATCTCAGAAAGACATTTGTCACTTCCAGATTACCAATATTTTAAATGAAATAACAGATGTCAATAAGTAGGTTAAAAAAAAAAAAAGGGGAATAAAAAGTGCAATTTATGTTAAGAATAGGTCACCATTGTGTTTAACCTTTTGTTTTCAAAACACCTAAGTGAGCAGATAATCCTTTCTTATTAATCCAAGTTTTCCTTTTTCTAGACATTAACATTAATTACCTGACCAATACCCTTACAAAATGCCAATATGAAAGATATGTTACTGACAGATCAGAACTGCAACACCAGCATCTTGCTGGATTTGGCCTCCCCTTGCTAGGTCCTAGTTGCTTTGAGTTACAGTTCTCATCTCTCTGTGTCTCTTCTTCCATTACTTAATGCACTATTGTAACTTTTTTCTAGGTCTACTCTTATTTCCACTGCTGCACTCTTCAATAAGAAATTCTCATTTTAACTTTTTATCTATTATAATTGCTTTATGGTTTTAGGAGGTCTGATAAAATGAAGGAGAACAGGATCACCACAATGACAACGGAATATACCTTTCTTTTGTTTCCAAGCCTATTATAAATAATTTAGAGATAAATTCACATATACATATCAGCATTTTATTCCTTTGATATAATGGCTTTTGCACTGTTCTCCCCAAAATTGCAATGAAAATAAAATAGATCTTATTACTATACCAACTACCAACAGAAAAGTAAAACTTTGTACCTCTCTTCTATGTAACAGTGTATTAAATTAGGAAAACAAGATGGATTTGAGTAGAAATAAGGTAGCTGTTTTACTAAATTTAACTCATGTGCTTTGTTCAGAATTAGTGCAAGAAGCCATTAGTGTAATTGTCCTACTTTCTTTTTCCATCACACTTCTTCATTACTGAAGAACCATCGTCCATTCCTGTGCTTTGAAGTGCATCCTCAGCCAAAGGGATACGCTTCGTATCACACACCCTCAGGTAATTTGATGCCATTTACCTTCTTAACTAATACGCAATTTGTTGGGATGCTTTCCCCAGGCAGCTGAACAATCATATATGTTACTAGTACTAGCAATGAAAATATTCCAAGTCCCAAAAATATGAATAGAGGCAGTATTTTTTTTGTGCAGCAAGGTGTCTAAACTTGCTGCCTGCAGTCATGGAGCATTCCAGTCTGCATGTGGAGCATTCAGCAGCTAGCAGGCACCATTTTGTGGTGAGATACAGACCCTCCAGTAATGACAGCAGTAACAGATGATAATACAGTATGCTTTTTATAACATGGCTAAACCACTGCAGACTACAAAGTACACAGACATGCTAAATGGGAAGAAAATATACATTCCATATACTAACAACTCTTGTGTAAAATATAACAACATAATTTGAGAACAGATATTCTAATTATAAATACCTGTAGACATTTCAAAACTAAGATCTTTCAGTAATATTGCTGCTAATTTAGAAGTTATTGGGTGAGATGGTGTTAAAACATGTCATCAATGCTTTTGCTACCCTTCATCCTTTTTCCCATATAGTCTCTGGATGTTACTATAGTTCTTTGGTTTTACCTGAATCAGAGGAGCCAAATGGCATTCCTGTTTAATCACTGTGGCCCTTATGGGCCTAATGGGCTTCCTGGGATTGGGAGTGACCAGAAGCCAGATCTCTGTGGGTCACATTTAGTGCACAGGTTGAGGGATTTGTGTGAGAGGTGCATACATTTCAAGCATTAAACCTGATTTTGATTTTCAGGATATTCAAGAACTTTGTGGTTGAGCTGAAAGAAATATATTGTCCTATGGCAGAAAAAGTGGGGGACTAGAGGGGGAAGTGTGTAGAAAAGAGTTTTCTGAAAGGCAGGCTCTCTTCTGCCAGTATAATTTCAAAATACCAATTGAATTACAAGTACAATTTCTGTTCCTTGCACCTCTAAGTGGACTTGACTGTGGATAAAAAAAAAATACCTGTTTATGCTCTAAGGGGAAAGACTCTATATGCTTACAATTATGGTAATGCTTAGAAAGCTCAGTTATGAAAGGATTTGGGGTTCTTTTGTATATAAGTTTCAGTGTAATCTAATGAATTGTATTGAAAATGTATGATTTTTGCATTCACATCACATTGCTCCTTCTCTGTTCACAAAATCTTATAAATCTAACCAAGACAGATCAAGTTTCACAGACAAAATTAGCCAAAGAAAAAAAGCAGAATTCCCTTCCTCTACCACCCTTTCTGCTTTCCTCATATATTCACAAGAGAAAGACTGGGGAATTGTCAGTTTTACAGAGAAGAAACAACTTAGGCCCAAACTTGAGACTTCATGCTACATGTAGACAATGTATTTAGAAACAGAGCTTTAGTTTACATGTCCTGGTATTCATCAATAAAAATGCGTCTCTATTTTAAAATCACAGAGATTGTAAAACACACTGAGTTTTGCCTTTCATTTTTACTTATCCTCTGAATTTTTACTTCATATGCAGAAGAATAAAGATCACCTGTCAAAATAAAATGCTATAGAGAATGAAATATACAGCATGTACTGTGGGAAAGTACTTGGTTTACTTACAGACGAGGCAGCTGGTGTGCACTACTGAGAAGTGCTTAATTTAATCACCCGGAAAAAATAAGAGTTTACGGCATATTTCAATTGAAGACATCTTGAGTTTTTCACATACTTAGTATTCAGTATTTCTTTTAATATTCGTAAGTCCTCACTGAAAATTAGTACTTCCTATACTAAAAAAGGTTACTTTTTAACTTTCTTTCCCATTCGATGTAAAATGCTATTACATAGCATGGAAATCAAGACATCTTTTAAATCTAGCTTCAAGTTTGCACACATTCCATGTTAAGATGCAATGCTTAATATCTGTACATCAGTGCTAAACATTTTAAACAATAGATTATGTAGCCTAAGGGACAAAGCTACAGTATTCAGAAGGTGGTATAATAGGTTTGAAGGATGACTGTACACTTGAGAGAAAAACGAAAAGCAAGGAAATCTTTACCACAATTGTTTGAAAATAATGCAGTCACTATGTGAGCACACCCTCTGGCACTCTCTTCTGTCAGGACAGGAGAGAAGTCTACAGTACTTTCATGGTCCACAGGCTACAAATGTTCCCAATGTAGCTTTGTATTCAAAGCTTTTGACAAAAAAGGTCAACAGCTGTGGTTCACTGAAAGTCTAGGGGCAATAATTCTGTTTTAATGAAATAAATGACAATAGTTTTTCAACAAGAGAAAGAACAGAGAGAGAGGGGAGACATCAAAAATGGAAAATAAAATTAGTCTTATTTCATTTCCTTTCTACATTGCTAGTTGGAATAAAACATAAAATACTGTTCCAAATTTTCTCAAGTGCTTGAAATCATTCTTCAAAATGAAAGGCGTTATTTACCTGCAGCAGTTACATTCATCTAATGAAATAAGATTTCATTTTGCCTGTATTAATCTCCTTATAGCTGTTATTGGTCTTTTATTTGGGGAGTGAAGGGAGGACATGAATATTATTATTAAAAGATAGGATCCCAAATTTGCAAACAAAAACTCCTCAAGAACCAAAGGAAATAGGGTTATTAATATAATCCTTGCACACACATTTAAAAATCTGTTGCTAAATATTGGCACGGATAGCAAAAAAATTCTACAACTACTGCACATGATATTGCAAAGTGCATATAGCACTTCCAGAAGTGATGTAAAAAAGCAGTGTGTAGGAAAGACAAAATGTTTTCTATTTGATATTAACCTTACCATTTAGGATGAGCCAAAAAGTATCCTTCTGCAGCTTTGGAAACTCCAGCATCAAAATATTTACTAGATCCAGATGTTAAGAACTTGAAAACCAAAAGAACTTCTAATCTTTCCTTCTGTACTTACTCTACAGTTATTCTACCATTCCTACCATTTCATGATGTGCTTGTGATTTTTCACAGGATGTCAAAAGTTTCAGCTCAGCTAGGGAACCAATAGAATGACTTTCCACTCTCTTGTTCTTCATAATTTCCTTTATCCCCCAGAATACGCCTGCCACCACTGACCGTGTGAGTTGCCTGTGTGATCCTTTTCTCTTTCAGTGCCTACCAGAAGCCTGAGGACCAACTTGTCTCCAATACGATCCTTTGAGCTAAATTCTGTCATCCTAATGCAGATTTTCCTCTTCTTTTTCTCAGATTCATAACAAAGCCAATAAAAAAGGAGCGCCTGCTCATGGAATCAGTTCCATACATACTTGTCTTATGGAGGTGAATAATCCTGCTGATTTCAAAAGAATGACAAATGTGCATGAAGTTCAACATAAGTGTAACTGATTGCAGGCTCGTGGCCTGGATGCTGATCCCAGGATTTGGCTCCAGCCACACAACCTTATGCTGATAAGTCTTATTTTAATAGTAGTAAAGGGGATATGGCACAGAATGTGTCTGTTAAAAGGTTTAAAATACATGTGTATTCTATTTAAGTAACGTTGAATTTCTGGGCAACCTCCCTAAATTCCTTTAGTTTGCTGAACAATTAGAATCAGCTTTGGCATTCTTGTGTAATGACGCAGCGGAGAATTAAATGACAGACCATATGTATATGAAGTGTATGTAAATTAATACAAACATGCAGTAAAATTAGACGTATTATAAAAGGAAAAAAATGCATAAGTATATGCTGTTTTGGGCACACAAGGTTCAACATTGTGTTAGAAAACCTGCTGTCCTTATCTATGAATTCATCCTAATTGGCTCTCTATATAGAACAAACAAATATTTAAAACTCTCCAGAAACATTTCCCAAAAGAAAGTGCACATCTGTTCACCAAATCTGACCTGCATTTGCACACAGTATTGCATCCTTAAAACATTTTTTTTAAACAAATTTAGATTTTTCAACAAAAGTGTTCCTGATTATCCCCATATAAAGATAATATTTATAAATTCTAAGACACCAAAGCTCAAACTAGTAACATGTACTGAATCCTAAAAAAAGGATGACAACATCTCTCTTACCTTTGTGCCCAGCCACTTTTCTACAAGAGTTTGAAAGCCACACACAGAGGCACTTCTATCTGCAGTTAGGGGCCAGTGCTGAGATACAAGATTTTAGTCATAATCTTAACCATATATAACTCTTCACTTACAGAACATCACAAGTATTTTAACACCCATATCAAGATGTCACACTGCTTACAAAGCAATCTCTCAGAAGTACAGGCAAACCAGATGATTTGCTTTCCATCATTTCACTGGTGTTATTTTCCTGACATTCACATGGGCTACTTGACCAAGGGGCTGATGTGATCCCAGTAAGAACAGTGTGCTGCACAGTCCTGCCTTGCACAAAAGGGTTCCTAGCAGGAGAAACAGAACTTACATCTTCCTGCTTCTGCTCCATGGGCAAAAGCCAGTTGCAGCAACTGTCCTGAATACCACAGCCTGAAAAAACCCTACATTTGGGGCAATGCTGATAATAGAGCAGAGAAAGAGCTAGAACTGTCACTTGCATAACTGAACCAGTGGACAGGGATGTGACAGGTCCTGATGTGCAGTTGGCAGCAGAGAAGTGGCCAAACTGTGACACCTTAGAGCAGGGTACTGCCTTAGGTCCCAGTGATGGACAGGACTAGGAACACTGCATTCCTGCTCCCTGTCATTTGCAAGTGACATTAGAGTTCCTGAAATGGGCATGATGACATCTATTGTGTGAGTGAATGTTTTTGGAAATAAGAACGAAACGATTGTATTTGCAATCACGTTAGCTGTAGGTTATCTTTTAAAAGAAATAATTAATAAAAGCTTTGCTTTCATGCAAAGTGAATTTTGAAATACATCAGTAATTTTGCTTAGAACTGGGGAAAAAAAAAAAGTTAACCTGCGCTCTAGGAGAAACCACTAATCTGGAAGAAGAAAAGAGTTCAGCAGACTTTGGACACATTTTCCAAAATATTTCAGCCCAAAATTTCCACAGGCTTTCTGAACCAGGATCAAAGCATTTATGTATGTATGATGACTTATTACAGATTTCCATCTAGCCCAAGGCATATATTTCTTAATTTGTTACGTATCATAACAAGGACAAAGTGAAAATAGTTTGTAAGGACCACTAAATGAAGATCTGTCAAATATAGACCACACTCTCAAAAGGGAACAGGAAATATACATGAACTGAAAGCAACTCCCTCTCAAAACACAGTGCTCAAATAAGCTCTCCAAAAGCAAAGAATAGGGAAATGTTAAAATGAAAGTCCATCTCTATCCATCCAAATTATACATCAACTAGGAAAAAACCAAATCACTATGGCCATGATCTAGACACCTTCTAAAGTTTTGTTTACATTTCTATAGTAATTTACTACTGTTGTTACCACACTAAAATTAATTTATAATTATGTCCACAACAGGAGAAGCACCAAACAAAAAAGTAGCGAGATACTAACATTGGTTGAACCTATTAGCAAATGCAGTTATCCTTACTGTGGAAAATTCATTATCACTGTGGATAATCCTACATAAGTAAGGAACATTTCCATAGTCTTTTGGTAAGCAGTAACTAAGCTAATCTCAAATTAATTTGTATTTGTTCTTTACATACCTTATTTCCCCATGAACTCATGCAAGCTCTCATTTGCTACTGCAATTCTCAACCGTTCTCAAAATCAGAACAGACTTCTTGACTTTATGAGTTTCTGTTAGGAAGCTGGACACAATATATGAACTTGACCCTCTGATCTGCAGGCAGCAGTTCAATACTTCTAAAGGAAAGCGGTTTTGGAGTGTTCAGTAGGACCTGAAACTTGCATATACTACACACAACCCCCTCTGCATACCGCCCCCCTTCCCCCCACTTCCCTCCCCCCCAAAAAAAATTCCAAACCTAAACCCAGACAAAGTAACACAGATTAGCAAGAAGGGATAAATAGTATGTAGTTTTTGTCCATTTGTTCTCAGCTGTATAGGGACTGGGAAATATAGCTGACATCTGAAAATGATCTGGAATGCAAAGAACATTTAATACTGGACCTAGTTCTTCCTTCAGAGATTTTTACATCCATTCAAATCAAAGTTGAATTGTAGAACTAAAAGAAAAGATATCACACTCCTATGCAAGCCATAATACTAAAAATTCATTGTTTTTTCCAACAATGATTTAGTAGGTCATATACATAGCAGCAATTTTTTTTTTCCTGAAAAAAGTTTCTATGTTTGGTGATAAAATAAGTAACACTGGTCACAGATTTTGCTGTAAAACTTCAGTTTATCAAAAAGAGAGGAAAAATTATACATATTTCTGTTCGAATATATTTTTATAACAAACTACTAGACCAAAATATTATACTTCATTAAAAAACCCCAAACAAGTGGCTTCTAAGCATGGAGCTTCATTCTTCAGCAAAATGTATAGTTACACACAAGATTGCTAAAGGAAAAAAAAAAAAAAAAAAAATCCACTGATGGCAGATGCCTTCATCACAGACGTATATACTGCAGATTTATCAGTTTAATTATGGCAACGAAGAATGTCTATACAGCTGTTTTTGTTATTACCTATGTATCCTGTACTAGTTCTAAGTTAAAAGCTTTCAAAAGAATGCCATTTAGCTAACTGTTTGCTAACTGTTCATCAGGTTGGATTTCCATAGCATAGCAGAGCTATTACTTTGGCAGCATGCTTATTGGAAGTCATACATGACTGAGCCTTGATACTTATACCTAGCTCTTTTACCCATAAAGAAAGAATGCACCCCATGTACCAGTTAATTTTCTGTATTCTATAATTTAAATATTCTCTTAAAGGTTAGTTTCATAGTATGTAGATAATACTAATCATTATTAATTGAATTATCATGAACTAAAAAATTATTTTGTTAGCTTCAAGAAACTTAAGATTTTCCATTAGGTATTTCCAGATCTTCTGTTTACAAACTGACCGTATAGAGCAGAGATACAGAATATAAATTAAAAGTAAATAACAAGTGCTTTTCTTCTGAATGACACATAAGCAGGGAAGGAATTACATGGCTTTGTGATTGGCATTGTTGTAAGTGCTTCAATAATTCATTCCTCATTTAGCACAAATGTAAAGCTGCAGATACTACTTTTATGGAGAATGCTTATGTACAATTTTTTTAACTAGTTTATTTCTAAGTCATGTTTTGAATGGAATTAATAATTAACTAAGTGTAACTAAGTAATTTGGCAGCCTCAGCCACTTAAATACTTAATTCTTTTTCTGGTTGAAAGGCAAAACAATTACTATACTCTGTATTGCTCCCAAATCTTAAAATATGCATCGTCTAAATATAAACTTAACATTAAATGCAAATAAATGCATTTCAAACATCAATATTCTTCATTGAATACACTTATACATATTAATTAACAATTATACATCAAGTTTTTCATAGCTCATAGAGTTTGATTGATTAAATGGTTACTCTAGAGACCTTTAAAATTCCATTCCTATTTTTTTATTAAAAGATATGCAATCCCTGGTTCCTTGTTAGAGGCTCATGTAAAACCTTATACACAATGGAGAATAAAATCATACATAACAGACCCTCTTTTGAATATCATCAGGATTCATTTTTTTATCAACTACTTGTATTTAAGATATGAAAGTTAGGAGGCTTAGGTCTGATTGACAAAACAGTTTTACACTTCCTGTATTGAATAAATATTAATTACTGAAAAATTTGTTAAAAACAACACAATATAAAGAAATTACTAAAAAAAAAAGAACGGAATAACAGCATGTTGCTTTGCTCTTCACATATATGTACATTGTACCAATCACTGATACATCTTTTCAAACTCCTTAGAAACTGTTAATCAAATTTAAATTGTAGCTACCATTTAAAGCTTGGTTTTATAGTCACATCATGATGAGTAAAACCTTGAATACAAGATGCAAGGCTTTGGTGATGAAAGAAATACCTATATGAGTTTGTCTGTAGAAAACAGATGCTTTAAGTTCTCTATGAGGAATTGTAAGTCTCTCAATACAAGGATAAGGGGATGTGCTGAAGTTTTGACTTGCATAAATAAGAGAAAGCAAAACCAAAAAAGAGATAGGTAAATTAAAAAAATAAATAAATACAATCAACAACAACTAGGAAAAAAAAAAATAAAGTGACTACTAGGAAATCTTAATATCCCACACAAATCACTACAAAGAAAGCTTTGGCATAGACTTCTAGAAACCACAATTCAATAAAACAAAAGTTGTCAAAATGGTAGCAGACATGACTGCTATTTCCTGTCCAGTGCTGTCCATTATGGACAGAAATTTACTGGATTACTAAATCAGTGTGAAAAATGCTGCTAAATAAGTAATTCTACAGGAGACTTTTTTTCCTCCTATTTATTATTTACATTAAAATAACGTCCAGAGGCTATAAATAGGATTGTAACCTAGAAACATGTTCAGACAGCTCTTTGCATAGTGTTGTCTAAGCTTGCTTAACAGCTATGTGTACATAAAATGAACATGTGTGTATACGCACACACACACACAAATACAAACACATAAAAACAAATCATACTTGCTTAGTACACATAGAAAGATACAGACCTTATTTACATAATCAAATCTGTTCTTTTACTCTATCAGGTTCATAAATATATAGATATATTTATAAAGTATATAATGCAATGACCTCTTGGTCCATAAGTGGCCTGAGTAAACACTTCCTTTTTGTAAAAAGCAATCTTGCATATAATAATCTAAGATCTGCTATTTTTGTAAGCAAAGTCCACAGTACTAACAGAAATAGATATCATACAAACTTTAGGATTGTTAATTATTTTTCTCTCGCTTCTCCTCCATTTTAAAAATTCATTATATGCAAGGAAAAAAAAACAAGTTATGCTTACTTATTAATTAACTGACCAGTATTTTCAACTTGGAATAAAGTAGACATCTTTTTTGCTACTTTCTCATCTCTGTGGCACTGTAATATAATAGATCAAGACTGTTGTAAAAAATCCCTTATATAGGATTTTTTCCTTATACTTCATGTTAAAAGACATGAGGATGTGGTTTCACAGAAGCTCTGTTAATTAAGCAACTAAGAAAGCTCTTCAACTCTGCCCAGAATTAGAGTATTATGTTATGCTGTGGCTGTCAAATCCATACATATTCTTAGCCTAGATACAGAACTTGCTCTGTAGATCACTTTGCACCTTGTGACAGTTTAAGTATTCTATCTGTGCCTGCAATCTGAATAGGATGGAAGGCAGAAAGATAAATCTATAATACATCTTAGTTCCATGTTGAGAAGTCTGTTAGTTAGATCTTCCTCAATCACCATCTCTTTAATTGTCATTTTTCTAATGCCAGGAAGAGATGTCTAATGTCTATGTGTCCGATGTTGCTTCAAAGGCCACCGATAATGGCACAGCCCTGTTTTAGTAGGACGGTGTGTGTTGTCAATATAATTACTTCTTGTTTTAAAAAAACAGACAAAGCACTGAAGAACTTACAGTGTCAGAAGTGAAAAAACTTTGAGGGAAGAAAAGCAGAAAAAGTGCTACAGGCTGTTTCTAAAATGAGAGCTGTTCCCAAACTAAGTGGACATACCACCATTAGAATAGGAAGACAGAAGAATAAAAGAGGACTGTACCATTGGAGAAACTCAGAAACCAAATGACTCTGTGAATCACTCCAATTAAAGCAAAAAAAGGAAAAGTGCAAAAGCATTTTTCTCCATCTATCTGTAATTTTCACATGTGTTTTATAAGTAAAGGGCACATATTTAAGAAATTCCTCTCTGCAGACTATGCGACTACGATAATAATAGTTGTATCATACATGTGGCATTCTTAACTAAACTGCTACAAGCAGATCTGGAAACAGAATGCAAAAATACAGCAGATACCAAGGAGATTCAAAGCTAGATGAAATGTCATGTACGACATACCAAGAAGTCTATTCAAGAGGACAGATTTAGTAGAAAAATCCTGGAAGCTATGTATTTCAATGGACGTATTTGAGGACGACATGAATGTATAGTGCTGTGCAGTACCTTGCTATCAGCTGAAGGGAATGATTTGAGTAAGATGCCAACTCTTGTTCTTCCACAAGTTCCTGGACAGAAGATTCCTAGATATTAAAAAATACAAGCATACATTCTTTGTCTGTTGTGAGATATACACTGTAAGGTTTTCAGAGATGCAATGCATCTCAGGCTTCCATGAGCTTTCTGTAGGGTTTTTGTTTTGGGGTTTCTTAGTTGTACAAGGACTAGGAAAATAAATGTAAAACACCTTAAGATCCATTTCGTCCTTTCCATATCTGTTTTTTTTCTAGTCCTGTAATACTTGCCTCATGCTCCTTTTTCATGCTGAAGGACCATACCTACTGGAAGAACTTCCTTGTTAATATTCTCAATCATTATTTTAAAAACTCTTTACAGAATTCAAACCAATATGCTGCAACTAGGTACTAACACATTTATTTATGCCTTTAATTCCTTTCAAGCAAAACCTGATTTGGCCCCACTTCTGTATGCCTCTTAAACAGCGGATTATACAAGGGGAATAAATAAATAAATAAATAAATGTTTAGCAGAAGCCAAACAGAGTTTGGTGAATGTGATAATAGTTTTTATTTACATACAATTAAATCAAGGCTATATTTGCACTAGACAGGTTTAAGAGTTTTCTGACATTATGGGCAAATTGATTCTGTTAATTATTTAGGCTAGATGAGAAACATTCAGCTTTTTGATTATATTTTATGCTGAATTACATTAACTTTCTGGCTTTGATTGTTGTACTTTTTTATTCAAGATAAAATTTAGATACTTATATTGAGAATACATTATAAATAAGTTTACCTCGCACTATTTTTATTCATCAACAAATGCTAGTGACTGTTCTAGTCTATGTATGATCTATAACTGTTTGTCTCAAAATCTACACATCTGTTTAAGAGCTAAAGAGAGAACAAGGACAGGAAGGAACAAGTTTTGGTTTCTAGAACTGGATATATTTCAACTAAGTGGTTGTTTAATAGAGTCTTAGGCTTTGATTTATTTTACATTGAAGACACTCTGTCCTACATCAAAGATGTCTGTTAAAAAAACAAAAAAATTATTCTTAAAAAAAACAACAACACCTTTGGCTGAATAAATAATTTTCAATTTAGGAGCAGGTGACAGTAAGACATTTCCCAAGGACAGAGTATTTAGACTTACATGGAACTAAAAGTCTCTGTTATGATGAAAGATGGACATTCCTCAGTGCTGGGATCTAATGAAAACATCAGTGTTTTACTAAGTTTTGAAATTGACAATTTAACAGTTTTACAAGAATCATTTAACATTTACCATCACTTTCTGCAAGTTACATTTAGACAAGCGAAATAGTGACATAAAGCAAACAATTTTTTCATATAGTAAAAAAAATGCATAAGCTTCATAAAATGAATATATGTTTAAGAATAATGCCTTTTTGCAATATAGTGTCAGCAATAACAGGTTCCCATAGACAGGAAATGGTATTATAAAAAGGGGAACAGATTATTATAATCTCTGACAACAGAAACTACATGCTTTATTTTTCTCTGACTATACTCAGTGCAAAGTCCATCAAGTTGAGCACTTGCACAGACCAACTAACAGGGAATTGTAAGGTCAGAACAGAACAGTGAAAATTACTGTAACACAACTGTTACAAAATTTCTGAGCTCCTGGAGAACCGTAGGAAAATGCTACATTTTCTAAAGCACATATGTAGCAGCAGATATGCCCTTTACTTCCTCCTGAAGAGGCAGGAGATAGATGACATAACCTGGAAAAGTAGGTTTTAAGTTCGGAAGAAGAGAGTTTGAAGAGCCTGCAGGTTGTTAATGAGGAAAGAGTAAAGAAGGGAAGAGAGGCTGGAGATAGGCTTGAAAATAAATCAAATAAAGCTGAAAGCCTGGAAGGAATACTGCAGCTGGAAAAGGTTGTAGAGGTAAAGGAGAGCACAGCAGAGAGACCGCATAAGAGCAGTAAGAGAATGAAGAGCCAGTATAGGCAACAAAAAAGGAGGCATTGAAAAGCTGGATGAAAAATGTTGAAAGAGCACATACAGCAAAACAAGGATAAGTTGCTTCCTCAAATTAGATAGCCAAAGCTGAGTATGAGGCATACCCATACAAGTGCTGGCATACTAGTAATGGGAATATGGCAACATTTGTCATTTAGATATTTCCATTGATGACATGAAGCACATTGGCTGACAGGAGCGGCTGGAAGAAGACAAGGTCTAGGTGCTCAAGAAGACAGATGAAAAACAAACTTGGGGTGACACCACAGTTCACGATTTCTGAGATGTCAAGATTGTAGAAATGATGGAAGGGATATTACAAACTACTATTCTTGTTTGTCCTATAATATCTAGAACAGGAAGCTTCTATACTTTAGAGCTATGTCTTAAAAATCTTACATGTACTAAATGAAATGAAAATAAGTTAAAACAGATAGAAAAAGTTTTAGGAACACATACCAACTTTTAAAAACACCTTTAACTACCCATACAAACCATTGCTATATGAGAAATTGTACATCTGCTTTGTAAAACACCATTTCCAGAGGGAAGCTTGTTCTCACTGAAACACATATCGTGTTCAGATGATGAACTCGTTTGCTTTTTCTAAATATTCATTATTCTAGATTCTGCATCTGTAAGAAAAACAAATTTGCACAGAAGTTTATCATTATACCATTTCATTAACAATCAGAAAACTGAAACTGTTGGAAATGCGCAACAGTACCTTAGACGACAAAAGCCTATTTATGAATTATGACCCTATACACAATATGCCTTGGGATTGTTCCTGTTCTAAGCAAATATTTTTGCAAATTTGTTGGCCAGGAACTGCTAAAGTATTTACCTGCTATAGTTAGGTACAAGAATGATACTATCAGTTAAAATGTATTTTCATATGTACTTTGAATGTTCTATTCACTAAGTAGCCAGCTTTCAAAGGTCCCACAAAAAAAATCAAATCACATAGCTTAAATATTTGTCTGCAAATAACACTGGTTAAATAACGCTGCAACATCTGGTTTCCTTTTCTGTTTGCTATTTGAGTGCTTTTTCTGAGTATAATTAATCCTTATAAAATGGGAATAAAGCAAGTTATTGTCTTCTGGAAACTAATGAAGTATATTACAACTACAGACAAAGGGACTGTACTTCATTCTGCACAGAAGAGATGCCCACAAAGAGAAAAAGAGCTTATGTTCAAGTGAAAATGGTACTTGGAGCTCAGAGGTCTAGAGTCACTTAAATTTAGTAAAAGGAAGTACTCAGAGCAACCACATACACATAGCTGAAGTGGAAAATTTCAGAAGAAGGACAGTTTGAAGAGATGGGAAAAAAAGAGCACTGGGAGACATGACAGGACACTTCCCTTCTGTTTCAGTTTTCCATGTTGAGGGCTCTGTGCCAACATGGATTGATTTTGTAGGCCAGTACAGATAATCAAAGTGAAGAAAAAAATCCAATGAATGGTGCTTCTATGGGAGCTGTGGTAACATACACGAGTATTTGCATGTTCATTACAGTACTGTTCTATGACCAAAATAGTGTTTTGTTCACCCTATAATTGTCAGCATACAGAGGAGAACAAAGCCACACTCTTAAGAAATCATCTTTGAATGTAGGACTCATTACTGTAACACCTCGACCAGCAAAGCTTGAAAGGGTAGGTCTAGACCAAGCTGTTTAAAACACTCTACACCGAAAAAACCTCTTTATTATATCTAATTACAGAGGGTAAAAACTAACATCTTTTTCCAATCTTTTCTTTATAAATCAATAAAGCTTTTGCCATTGATTTCCATGAACATAGGTTTAACATAAAAAAGTCAGTAATAGCCACTGAATCATGTTGAAAATACTGTTCTACCCTCCTGTTTTGACAAGAATGGAGATTGAACCATTTTATGTTCTCTCACATCTTCTTTTTCAATTTGATAGAAAAACAAAATAAAAATGAGAAGCATTACTCAACTTAGCTAAAAAAGTCTACTACTGGTCCAGTTCAAGTACTTGGTCTACACGTAAAAATCAATTAAAATAAAGGGTGGATTTTTGCTTCTCCTTTAAAATTAATTCTGTGACCTCATCAAATTCAACAAAAGGGATTTATATTGATCAGTTAATAAGGTCTCTGTAATGCATACTAAAAGATTATCTAATTTCCATTTCTATTTTGAGGTTTGGCCTTATTGTACACAGTAAACACAAAGTGCCATATTTGTAACTGTCTTTGTTTATAGAAGACAGTTACATACTTATAATCAAAGCTTATTTTATTTTTCAATCATATATTACCCACAATGGATCCTGACTTTACTGAAGGGGTTGGTTCAACCCATTAGCTACCTAGACATGCTAGTTTGAACCACAGACTCCAGAATATAATAAATAGCTTGTCTTTTTTCAAGAAAGTCTCAGCAGGACTGTGCCTCACGATGTAACCTTCAGTATCCCTCAGCATTTCAGACTTTATATTCAGAAGAAGAGTGAGGAATATACATAGGAGAGTCACACAGGCATAACACTGTGAAGCACAAAAGCCCACTATTCATTGTATTCAGTTTAATAAAATTTTATTTTTACAACTTTCTTAATTATATCTTAAGAATAGGATCTAGACCTGATGCACACCTCAACATGTACGGAACTTTACTTGTATGGATCAAATTAAAAACATGGATTTGTATTACCAATTTGGATTGGCAATACAGCCAAATTTAATTAAGTACTCTAGATATGCGACATCATGGCATTTCCAAAAATCAGTTTGCTAAAGGAAATCTTCCTGAAAAAATGTCAGTTGTGTACTTTTCAATATTCTTCATAGTTACGCATTTTTCTGCAACAATTTGTTACGGAACTATCTTTCAGATTATTCCCATTTTTTTTTTTCTTTTTTTTTTTTGATTGGTGTTTGTTTTTAAGTAGAATCATAAATGTATTTCCATTTCATGCTATTCCCAGTTAGGAATAATATGACGGTACTTCCAAGAAAGAAAATTACCAGGGAATCTGTTCTGCATTTGTAGGCAGGAGTGAGGCAGTTTGAATGGAGAAGAAGAATTAAATTAGCCACAGATATAGGGTCTGAATACCAGCCATATGTTTTTGAAGTGAGTATCTGCAAACCCTTTCCTTTAGATTCTTTATAGTCTGAACTTTATACATATAACAATATAGGTATAGTCTGGTAAAAGGCTTGCTGCCCTACAGCAAGCACAAGTCTATCCGATTGTTAAGAAAAATAGTATTTTTTTTTGCCTTCCAAAGGGACCACTGGTCTTTGAATAAAATATTTTTTACCTTCCCTCATAGCCACCAGTTTAGAATGAAAGCATACTCCATGTTTAAGATTCTATATTTACTTAGTTTAAATATTTATGGGTGAGATGTATATACAGTATTGAATAAAACAGAAACCAGATTCATTCCTTAATGAGTAAGAAAGAATAGACTTTGTATGGGGCAAAAAGTAGTGTTAGAAATTGTCACTATGTCTTTCAAGTCAGCAACCACAAGAAATGTTAAGTCTTCTCAACTACTGTGCAGAATAACAAAAACCAAAAGAAAGTGATTTAGTTTTTCTTCTATATTATCAGATTTTTATGACAAAGGTTAGAATGTTCAAAAATGTGTTTAAATTTATTCAGCTGTTCTCATAGTTTCATGTTTCACTGGGCTGCTACACTGCATTATGTTCCCATGTGACTGGGTTAAAGCTATCTAACAGGCTGGTTAAGCTATTAGTCCAGCAACTGAATACTTGTTCAGAACCTTCTTCACCAAATATTGACACGCTGCAAAAATCATACTGGAATCTTTCCTTTTTTTTTAAATTGGACTTCAATGGTATTTGTCAGATCAACACTTCTGAAGACTGCTCCTCCTTGAAAGATACTGATAAACTAAAAATGGTGTTAAACCCAGTTGTAGGGGGATTGGACAGCCCAAGGGAGAGGTAATGGGATACAGAGACTTTAACCTTTAGGTCATCAATTTAAATTCAGCTCAAGTTGATCATGACCAACATTCCCACATGATGAATGTTTATTAGCCTGTGTAAAGAAACAGACACAATAAATATTGGTGGATACATTACCAAGGCAACTGATCCCTTTTGGTAATCTCAGAAGAATACCTACACACTGACAGGGCACAAACCGGTCCTGGTTCCTGTACTTTCATGGAATTTGTCATTCACTATGTATTCCAAAACAATGTCCCAGCCACAATCGAATTACTGATAACAGGTTTTGGAACTTTTTTTTTCAGTAAGCACACATTTCAACCAGAAGCATCTTCAAAAGTGATCACCACTGAGTTCACCTTGTTATAATAAAGCAAAAGGTGCAAAAGCAGAGGTAAAAAACTATATTGAAAAATACCATTAAATTCATTGCTGTTATATCCCAAATACTACTTCCAGGCAGATTTGGTTGAACTGTTAAAAGTATGGATATAGGAAAAACAGAAAAACCTGAGACAGCTGACAGGAATAACCAGAGGCATGGAAAGACAGATCTATATGGAGTCTGAGATTGAGATTTAGTTTAGAGTCCAGATTAATAAATGTTGCCTGGTATGAATATATAAAATAATGATTATTACAGGCACTTCTTCAGAGCCTGGGGGTTACGAATAATGTTAGGCACAAAGGTTCTTTCGTAGCCTATAAGAATTCTAGAGATTTCAGAAGTCTTGACAGTATTAGGACAAATCCTTTCACAATTTCCACAAAAGCAGAGATACCCAACCTATTACAGACAATAGTCCAGCAGTAATGACAGTTGCCTTGGATGCATTAGATATTCAACTGGGTTTAAGTCTCTATTCAGCTGGACTCATAAGAGGAAATTGAACCAAAGTCACATGTCTTAAAGGATAATGCCCTAACTATTGGGCTCTGGGTATTGTAATGCAGATTTCTCTCAAGGTTTCTTGTTAAGCAGTTCTATTTTCAATAAATTAGTTATTTGCTGTTAGAAATAAAAGCTTCCAAAAGGAAGTTCCTTTAAACTACTCTTGATGTGAGAGAGGTTTTAGGTTCTATCTAAAACTGTTACCTTGAAAAATTCCCCAGCAGCTTCAGTATTTCCAAGAGCAAATGCAAATAAGCTTCAGACATTTGTAGTCTTTTTTTTTTTTAAATTTTGTGGCAACACTAAAAAGCAGAGAGGGAGACCAGGCCATCCAATCTTTTCTTGTTAAGATGACAAGTGATTTAAGGATGGGGAATCCTTGCTACTAATTGTCCATCAAAAAATCTCTCATATAAAATAAAGATAACAAAATAAGCAATAAAACAAAAACCATTTTAATCTAAAATTGATCTAAGGGAAACACAACAGCATTCATATTGTGGGGTTTTTCTGCCTGACAATGTAGTTGAGAATTTTTATACTTGGGAGGATAAGGCCTTTAATCTAAGCTTTAACTAACAAATGAGTCATTTTTACTGTGATTTCTTTTTACCTTTCCTATCTGTAATCTTGAAAATATGCTGTTCCCAAATCAACTACTAATTTTGATGTGATTTGAACCGCAAGTCTGTTTTTCAATTCTATATCTTGCTTGCATTTGACTACTACCTGACTCTATCAAGATGCTTATGGGTAATAACTTTTAATTATTATAATTGCCTTATGCTGGACTTCCTGAATTACATCAATTCAAAATAACTTGAAACATAGTTTATCCATAGTTATAGAAAATTTCTTTATTCTTGAAGACCTCTAAGCACCTCCAAAGTTTACCACTCTATCAATTCATAGCTTTAAAAAAAAATTCCCTTCTGTAGAAATGCTTCTGTTTTCTCCTCTCTCCTACTCAATTTTCCAATTCCAGTTTTCTTTCAGTCCTCTCTATACTCTGTAATACAGTGGTTTTTTAGCTATTTATCTCATATTCATAAAACTGGTATCTAAGCACCATGCCCCCTTTAACATGCTAACAAACACCCACTTCTCTAGAGCAATCAAGTCAACACTGGGCTCAGCAGTTCCCTACACCAGTAGGTCCCCATACACACAAAATCATTAATATGATGTTGACTTACAATCTTAATCAAAAAAACTTCTGTTCACTGTGAAAGGAGATACAGCATTAAATTGTGCAAATGGTAGCCCTTGTAACGACAGAATATGCGACAGCAAAACTCCTCTATGTGGAAACATAAATGCTGCCAAATGAACTGCACATAAATCTCAGCCAATAACCAGGGTACGGGTTGCGTCCTTTCTACTTCTGCTGAGTGCTATCCTACTATATAAAAAGCTTCACTGCAATGAAAATAGACATTGGAGAAGCAGAAAAAGATTTGTCTTTAATACTAACAGCCTGTCATGAATGTAAGTTTCTATTCCCACCTCCATCACCCCCAATTTACCATATTACAAAGCAGCAGTAGTTCACATTTGGATACCAAGTTAGGTGATGCATCTACTGCCAGAAAAGTAATGTGCAATGAATCCCATTATTCCTCCAGTGTTTTAAACAGGTAGAAATAATAACAAAAGAACTGCCAAGGAAATCCACAGTTCTAATTTTATACTGTCTGTAGTTCTTCAGACTAAAAATAAGTCACAGATGTCATTTTCAAAATTACTATTTCTATTAAAAAGAAAACCAGATTCATCGTAGTTGATCTTAGACACTGACTTACCAGAATCATTTCACTGAGGCATATAAATGCATGTGCATGAATAAGGACCTGCACAGCAGGACTTAATAAAAACATACATATGGGGGGGGGAATAAAAAAAAAAAAGAAAAAGATATGTAGCCTAGGAATTAAGTTGGAAATTTTGACAAACATTTGGTTTATGACTGCAATGCAATTAATTTGGTTGACTATTCCTGAGTCCAGATCTAAGATATACTATTCTACACAACTGCCTGAAAAGCATCAACAAGTTTAAAGCAATTTCACTTTTTAGGGCATCAAAGTGTACTGTTTTTTTAGATGGTTCATAACTGCCAGTGCACTTTTGAACCACAAATTCTTGCTATCATCTTGCTTAATTACAACACATTCTTTTAAAGTTAACTTATGTTTGAAAAACTGGTTCATAAAATCCTCAATTCTACATTCAAAGGAGCTGTTAAATTAAAATAAACTAATTACAGGCTTAAAAATATGGGAATTCAAAACAAGTCACAAGGAGAATTTAGGTAATTCCAGACAAAATAATGATCCTTCAGGCCCCTATCTCATCCTGGAGATGTCTGTTCTCTGAAGACAATACAGTTTTTGATGGTGAGATATACCAGACACAGGAGCCTCAGCTCTGTGCATGGCCAGAGTTTACCTATCAGCCAGGACTAAACATCTCACTGCACAGCTTATGTCTAAGCTTGACTTATCCCACCTCTGCACAGATCTGAGGGGTCTGCTCCAACAGGTATTCTCAGAGACATTCTAAGTCAGACTAATAAACACCAGCCAGTTGGGTTCCCTTCAGGTGCGATTTCTTTCTAAAAAGGTACATGATCAGCAGTCATTCTTAGCCTAGCTTCAGGACTACTCATCCCAGAAGCAAAATCCCCACATCCAATTCCTTCTTCAGTCTAATACTCAAAGCGGTGTCTTTTAGCAGGATGTTCTACTAAATAGGCTACAGGCTGTGTTAAATGCTGGGATGAGGATAGAGGTATATTAAAGCTCTCCTGTTGAATTATTCAAGATTCATTGGGCCAGAGAAAGAACACAAGAGGGAGCAAGAGTCTGTAACCTAGTGATTTGGGCACTCATCTGGGAAAAGGAGCCCTGGGTTCCCGGCCTTCGCTCCACAGAAGGTTTGTGCAATTTATATCGCATTTCTGTATTGTAAGTCCTAGCTTGAATCTGGCTACATTTTACTTCTTGATCCAAGTCTATTAAATAACATTTTGCATAATTACATTCATCAATTTCAATTTCACAAACATCAACATGTCTTTTGTATGCTTTTAATGCAAAATTTTAGAGAAATCAATAAAACTGAAATATGCCAAAAACCTAAAGCTTATTTCATACTAATTATATTTTATAAGTATATAAAATACAAGAACTTACTTAACTTTACCAGGTTAAAAATACTATTAAAATGCAAATACATTTATTTACCTGTGTCACTAATGCTACTTTGAATTACTAAATTGGAATTTATTTTTTCACCTCCTTTTTCTCAGGATGTAATAAGCTTTTTAAGAAGTTATAGCAATAGTAATAGATTTCTAATATCTTAATTCTGCTCAGTTTCAGTTTCTGATCCTCACTTAATAGTATTTTCATTTGCTGGTTCTCATTCCCTAGCACAACAGTGCAATGTCATCCAGGCGACTGTTTAAATCCAAGCAAGTTTACCCTGAAATTCCCAGTCCAACAATTTCATGGACATAGTTCTGTTTTTGCTAAACATTCTTTTTATAATAGCTTCATTTTGGGCCTAAGCCTACATAACAGGGTCCCTTTAAAAAAGATTCCATGCCTTGAAACATATTACAAAAACTGTTATATCAAGGCAAGTTATGCAACAGCTCTCTATGGTTTTAGCATATTTACTCTGTCATGCCATATGTGAGACTGCAGCCTCCACAACAAAACCTTTACACACTGAAGTCATTATCTCTGTGAAGTCTGCAACTGGCATTTAAAACTTATTGATGGCCTGGGTATTGGTGGCTCAGTAGGCAGCACTCTTGCCGGAGGCCCAGAAGGTCATAGGTTCACATTCTGCGTAAAGAACAAGCTGGACATATTCCAGGATTGTGTGTGGGCTGTGCTAGACTCCTAAAGGGGCAGTCCTTAGGACAGTAAGTGAAACCTTGTCTGCTTTGTGGATATCAAAGTCCTCTTGAAAATGGAAAAGGAAGAGTAAGAAGCAAGCTTAACTTGCCTGAAGCAAGTGAATGAAAATGAGTGTACTTGCTGGGGACCTGCATTTAGTTGTGTGTGCTAAATATGGAATGGTATAACTACAGTATGTTGAACAGTTTTAAATAAGCCATTTTGGTCTTCGTGGTCAGCCCATGTTCAAGAGACAGGTACAGACTGTCAGGCAGGCTCAGTATTAGTAAATTTCCCTAATAGCAGAATGACTTTGCATTCAATTTCACACCATGGAACTATAAAAAATGCATGTGTAGTTTTGGTAAGTGAGGAGTCTAAATATAAGTGCTTTAATGATGGTAAAACTTCAGAGCATACTATATAATTACTGAAAAAAATCTTCAGCCCAATATCCAAGTCAATACTAGCAACATATATAGAGAATAATATAAATGGAGAATCAACCTGCTCTGGAGTTAAACTTTGATACTTGAATATCCCAGATGTCTCCCTCCTCCTCTTCTTTATAGACAGGAAAAGTTGGATCTCTTGAAGGAACTGGGGATCACACTCTAGGCAAAGGTTGGACAGGTGATCAATGTACAGCATGAGATTTTGCCGTGGCTATGTGCCTCCAACAGTGACTGGATCATCTGGTTTAGAAAAACAATTCAAAATTGTAATATTTTCTAAAGAACTTATTTAGGGGAAAATTATCAAAAGGGAAAACAAATGATCGTTTATAACATGGAATGTATCACAGAACTTCTTCCCATAATTACACACTTAATTTCAAAATTTTTTTTTTCTTATTTAACATTTAGTTAATTAATTTTTTAATTCCATTGAAGCCAGCCTTTAGAGGACTGTATCCTATTTGCAGTGGCAGAATGTGTTCAGTAGTTACTGATGAAATATGAAGTTATCCATATAAGTTTCAATTTTTTTTTTTTGGTGTCTAACACAACCATACAAGGGCCAAGACCAGGCCTAGCTCAGTACTTAAACAGACTTTGGAACAAGACACTATTTATTAGCCAAATGGGATTCTTCTCTGTAGTGCACTTCAGGGAGGTATACAGAGAGGTTAATGTTTGTTAATGAAGATTCATCTCCCAGCACTTCCTTCATTGTCAATAGACTGAAAGAGCATTTTCTAAAGGACCATTCAGAGAATCTAAAGTGAGATTTTTTTTTTCTTCTAGCCTTTCAGAACACCATGTTTTATCTACCTATCTTGTACATAGTGCTTTTTTTTTTTTTAAACCATCACTGAAGAACAAATAATGTCTTCCTTCCCAGAAATAGGCATTAGTATAATGGACCTTTAGATTAGGGTTTGGTGAAATCAACCTGTATTTAAGCAACAATGTTTACACATAGTAAAAGACATTGTGAATTACAAGCATCATGACATCTTTAGGCTACCACACAATTAATGTGTAAAACAAAATAAGTTAATGATGGCATTATTTCTGGTTTAGAAACAGAGGAACTCATAACATAATCCCAGTGCAAATTTGCAGAGAATTATGAGTTCATTTTATCATTAAAATATGAAAAGAAGCCATTTTAAGGAACGAAGGATGTCCTCTTAACCTGTGACAACAAATTTGTTTGGTTTTCTCTCTTCTCAGTAAGAAAGCAATTAAGTTTTTTTTCCAATAAAAATATCCTTGTCCATATAAACACTCCTGGTAATCATGTAATTACCTTACCCAATCAAATTAAATTGCTGTCAGTTGAGTTCCCACTGTTGATTAACTTTCGTGTACACTAAACCTAAACGAAGTCTTTGGTAAAGTCACTTAGTCATTTACAAAGGTGTCTCTATGATTCCAAAAAGTATAACAGCAATATATTATTTCCCATAATCGTCAAATATCCAAGGTCAAGGATAGATCACAGTGGACCCCTTTTTTAAAACCCAAAGAAACACAGAATTAAACTATGTTGCTTATTTTTGTGTTTCTTGCCATGACTTCTAAATGTAATAATAACCTTTGACCCCCACACGTTAAACACCATAATTATGTAATTAAAACTAATTATGCAATTTAACATACATATTTTTGTCCTACAACAGGCAGGTCAATTACCTCACTCATTGACCTTGGAAGCTTTCACAGTTTAAAGAAAACAAAGAGGCTTTCAATTAATTTTAAAGTACAAACAGAGAAAGGCCAACAGAACCACAAGTCTTCAAGCTGATACTGCATAGATGGATCACTTACAAATCTCTTCATTTTCTATTACATAAAATACATCCCTTGATAAAAACTTCTAAATGGCTTTCTTTCTTATATCTTTCTATCATTAGAAATGTTAGCACATTTGTGAACAAATCATATATACAAATTACTTGCCAAATGCAAGCAAGAAAGAAGGCCATATAATCTTTCTTTGTCCCATTCTGGTTCTTCAGAATGGTTTCCTTTACTTTCTCCTATACTTCTCTACCCCTCTCCCTGTTTCACCTTCATTTTCTGAAGTCTTTTTTCCTCCTCTTTTTTTCTTCATTATCTTCTCTGTTCCATTAAATGCCATAAAACTTGATAGCAATTTTTATATTATCAAACTGCTGTAGCTGTTGTCTTTTTCAGTTTCCATTTACATCCCTAACCACATTCATGAGATGATGTTTCTCATCAGGTCCTGGCACCAGGGCTCCTGACAATAATAATCCAGCACACTGAGGGAACTATGGACAGCAGAAAGCTACAGCTAAAACAAACATCGTACATGCCCTAAAAACATTCTAAATTTCCCCGTGCAGGAATTTTAGTATAAGTGAGAAACTTTATGAAAATACTGAAATACATTTCACCTAGGTAATTTTATATTACACTTAGGTAATCTATATATACTGCACTGCATTTTTTTTAATTGTATAATAGAGATTCATGCAATATTACATTGTGTCCAATCTTTCTTTTCATAGAGTAAATATAGCATCATAATTCAACCATGCTTTTATTTTTCAGTAAGCTAAATTCCATTTCATGAAAGAATAACTCTTAAAGCATGTATAAGCCTAGGAGCTCTACATTAAAAAGGATCATGTTCTGCTATCCTGTTTTTTCAATTGATATCTTAGCCACAAATAGTTCCACCAAAGTTAATAGGCTTAGCTGTGAAGTAAAGTGACTGACAATGTATATATAAGTTTTCTCTAAACTTTATTTTATGTGGGCACCAGAAAATACCTACTGGCAATATATGCAAATCCTTGATGACTTCTTGAAAGTAAGGCAAAAATATCTACAAAGCACTTCATGTTTTGATTTTATTTCTAACACCATTTTTGGAATCCTTTCAGTTCTCTGCTTTAATTAGGCCTGACCTGCACAAGGAGCTTGAAAAGATATCAGTAAACCTTTGACATAATGGAAACAAGGACCATTGAACACTGAATGAGGAGTTACAACAGGAAAGAAACAATTCAAGATGGTAACAGGCCTTACTGCAACATTAAATCTGAAATTGGATCTGATTTTTAGAAATTACATGAATATATTGAAATAGTGTCCCAAAGTTCTGGACAATCGTTTGCAGGAAAAGAATATAGTGCATGTGTAGAAATTCTATCCAAGGGAGCTGAGGAGATTATTCCTTATGCTCTAATTTAACAAAAGGGTTCCTTCTGTTTTCAACAAAACATTAAAATTCTAATTCAGCTCATAGAGCATCCCAAACAGAGCAGCAAAAGAATGTGTGAAGGAGGCCAAATATGGTGCTATTGAAACAGAGTGGATTAGAGGAATTGGGACAGAATCCTGCAAGTGGCTAAATAGCAGCAGGAGATCAACTTCACAAACAGCAGGATGCTGTTCCTTCCAGACGTAAGTGACATAATACAGGCAAGACAATCAATATTTTAGCTGATAAATGTATGCATTAGGAAAAGGCCTTGCTGTAGAACTTCCATATTGAACAAATACTAAGGTTAATTCTGTAGACCTAGTTTACCCTGGAAAGCATTTTGTCATATGAACAAGTCATGTTAATCATGTAAAACAGAATCCTTTATAACGTAAAGGCAATTTTTAAAATCCTAAATGCAGAAAACACAATATTATTTGCTTAGCAATTCAGTAAGTGGATAAAGCCAAAGGCTTTCATAGTTTAAAAGCTTCAGTTCTATTCTGAGCAATTCTATGTATATTTGGTTAAATACACATTAAATATCAAGGATCTCTAGAATGAATAAGTAACAGAATCTATGTAACACTATTAATTATTCATAAATTCCATAATAGAACAGTAGTATTAGAGAAGTTTTAAGGCTCTGAAGGGAACATTTGCATTTGTAAAGAGACATACTGAGATAACAAAATAAGATGCATTTAATGAAAAAAAGAAACAATAGATCAATTTGATTTCTAAATTTCTAACTTTTATTCTAAACATTTATTTTTCCCCCACAGTATTTTCAAAACATCTTTAAAAAGGCTGAGATTCCACTACCATCTTATACTATGTACAAACAGATGAAAATTTATTCAGTTGTTTTTCAGCTAGGTAAGTGCAAAACATTTTGTGTGAAACATTTGTCTGTTTTCTCCCAGTTCTTTCCTGTCCTCCACAAAATATCTTTTCAGACTAATTACTTTAGTAAGTTTGAAATAAATTATGATTTGTAGGTCAAGAACAAATTCGAGCCTGGAGTAGAGGCCACATTTCCCCTACACTCTTAGAACCTTGTGAGACGAGAATTTCAGAGTGGTGGGGTAACTGCAGCAGGCCTGAAGAACACTGGAGCATACCAATTCATCCACCACATCACCCTTTGTCCTGTGGTGGCTCCTAGTATAGTCTCCCAGCTTAAGCAACCTCCACAACATAGATTTCATGCATTGCAAACAATATCTCAGAATTTAAAAACCTGTGATGGATTGCCCTCACCACCACTGCATGAATTCATCAAATCTCTTTTTGAACCATTAAAACTTTGGCACTTGCAGCATCAAATTGCAAGAAGTTGAATAGAAGAACTGCAGTTTTTAGGAAGAAGTACAGCATCCTTCCCCCATGCCGCTGTGTTTGTTGTTTTTTTTAAACTCCCCAACTAGCTAATTTCATTTAATATTCAGATGAATCGTAATATGCGGGATAGTAAATAGCTGTTTTCAATTCAGTTCTTTAGCAGGGCTGGCTTTACAGTTTCTGGAAACTCACAGGAATTTGATTAAACCTTATTAGTTCTCTACTTAACTATTATCCAGTTGACTGTTTTCATTCAGAAATCAGTTTAAGAGGTAGTTGTGTCTTTGAGAACATGAGCTATAGTGATTAAGGAAGCAGGACAGAGAAAAGGCAAACCAGAAGCACAAAGGCAGAGAGTTTCCCTGCCATGGTTTGGGCAACCACATCAGATCATGACATTTACAGAAGACACATGAAGACAATATTACCTGAGCCCTTTCTCAGAACATGACCTATCATCATCACAAAACACATATTTCACATCACATGACTGAGTCAGGAAAGAGATCATGTTTGCATTGTGATAATTTGGTGGACAAGTAAATAGATCTATGGTCATTTCTTCTGAAGAAAGACCAGATTACAGAGCAGATCAAGCTCTTGCTATATTATGGCTCCAGACCACAGATCCTGTTACAAGCTGACATCTGTGGTGTTAATTTGTATGATTTCTGGAGAACTTTCATAAAACTGCATGATCAGGAATTTGAAACGTTGTAGAGATAGACATAATATTCAGCCATTCTAGCTCTAGCCCTCTGCTCAGCTGAAAAAGAACTAGACGGTGCTGCTTTTCTATTACCTGCAGCATTGTGAATTTCTTGAAATATGTAGTCATCTTGTTCTCATCACCACAGGGAGTGTGACTTATTTACATGTACGGATGTATTGCACATTTATTGCATGTTTGGTACAGAGTAGAACAGCTCTGTAAAAGCTGATTAAGACATTATGCTGAACTAAAAATTGGATGCTTTGTGAATATCTGTGTTTTGGCCTTTCCCCAAATGTCTTCCCCCCACAAAGTGAGAAAGGACAGCTGGAGTAGACTAACTTTCTGTGCACAAGACTTTTTTCTTTCCTTTTGAAGGTATTACTTGCATGCTATTACATTTATATAAAGGATCCTTATTCTTTCCCATATATAGTAAATTGCACTCCAGTATGTGAATGTTGTAGAGCTTTCCCCCCCAAATACAAAACAGAATTATCCTTGCTGTCATTCAAGGGTTTTTTTTCCCATTACAAAGATTTGATGCAAATCTATTTTTGTTTGGTCTGTTTTATGCTGACAGCAATTAATTCTAAAGCCTACAGCATAAAGACATACAAGTATCACATATGTTTTTAATCTACAAGCAAGTTATCCAATTATTTTAGGTAAACTTTATGATCACAATCATTCTTACCAACTCTGATATGATAGGTTATTTTCTTCTTAATGGCCTAGGACTCATGTGCACTGCTATGGGGAATACACACTTGAACATTCCTCATGTTTTACCTCCTGATCTTGAAATAATAATATAATCAATGAGCACATTTTGTTTATACTTATTAGTAAAAAGACACTAAAAGCATGATGGGAAATAATATTCCATGCCTTAGGACTCAAACTTAAGTTCTCTTTATAAATAGAGCTTATGTAAATCACAGACAAAGTTGACAAATTTCATGGATTAGTCATGGTGAAAATATCAGATTTCATGGTTTAAAACAGATTAATAGGAAAATCATATTAGAATCCCGATTATCCAAATTCTGCATTTTGTTGAAGAGTGAAATGTAAACCAGTGATAGTTCTAGAGTTCCTTCACTTATTTACGCTTGCACTGAGTAACATAGAGCATAAATCTTCCTCATCAGCAAAGTACCTTGTAAAGCCTCTAAAATCTATATTTAGGCAAGACACACCAGAACCAGACCAACAGAAACTAGAGACCCTACAGTATATTCAAGCTATTTCAATGCAATTTTCCATCATATTATCCTAATTTTAAAAAGTATGTCACCTTATAGAAAAGCATTAACTAAAGGAAGAAACAGACTGAAATAAAAGCTGCTTTTTTTCACAATTATTAAAATTTGGTACATTTAATTAAAAACTAGGGACAGAATCTCCTAAAGAAGTTACACTTAGCAGAATATCTCGGTATTCTGGTAAAAATATAAAATTCATACCAGTGAGAAACAACATTTGGAGTTAAGAGAAACTATCAGTTTTCATGGCTTTTAAGTCTTCCATGATGATGTAATTTAAAGTGAGGCCTTATTTAAAAGAGAGGTTACATATAACCATGTGATTCAAAGAGACTTGTTGACTATATAACTATTTGGCTCAATGCCTACATCTCTTCTACTTAGTTGTATAGACCACTTGTCATCTTTGCATATGAAGACAGCCAATTTGTCAGACATTTGCTTTAATTCTCTTTCTTTGTCTTCTTTTTAATATCCTTCATATACATCCTGGTCATCAATATCATATATCTGACTGGAGGATGGAAATTCATTTGTGTCTCCGTCTTATTTCCTTTGCATGCAATCCTCCTGGGTCTTATAGGATGTACTTAATAAGAACCACATTATTCTGCTAAAGGAAGTCCTTGAGCAGACTTTGAGAAGCAGTATGGCAAATTAGTTTCAGAATGTGGAAGGTCAGGTTGGAAATAAAAAGCTGCAGTTATCTTTAGAATTTGCTGCAGTTCAGAAATCAAGAGGTCTAACTTTCAAGAAAGGGTTTATAAAGCTGGATTAATTTATCCACAAATAATAACATGTTGGAGATGAGTTGAAACTAATTAAAATTATCTTTTAGTTAATTTCACATTTTTAATATATGAGCAATCACACTTCTCTTCCAAGTGTATTTAAATGCTTTTGTTTCCACCAACTTAGAACATTATTTGCAACAAATTCTATACCATTCAAATATTTAAATTTAGAAGTTTGTTTCAGTTTGAACACAAATAGCCCATCAGATGGCTGGCAATGCCAGGTTTGTAGCTGTCCTTGCAACCTTAATTCTGCCCCCTGGTGTCTGTAAATTATAATTATTTCTAACTAAACACCTCATTTTTCATTCTAGGATCTCAGTGTCATTCCGTTTACAGGCTAAATGTTTCTAACAGAGTGAAGTTGATTTTCAATACTACTGAAGTTTTTAAAATGCTGCCTTTGGCAAGCATCTCCCTGAAGCCATGTTACTATTTGCTTCCTGGGCTTTTCTGTGGCTCTCATCACCATATCTGCGTATCTGTAAAGCACTAGCAAACTGCTATCAGCATCTTCTTTGTGATATGAAAAGAGCATTATAATGTGTGTGGGAAAAGATGGTGCACAGACACTGGGCACAATTTCAAAAGTTTTTGTTTGCTGCAGATGTCCTGGTTATTTGCTCTAATGCATTAGGCTTGCTTGTGTAAAGTTCTTCAGGTTTTATAGTCCTTTTCATTTCGAAACATTTGTATAGACTTTAACATGATATATTTGACACACCTCTATAAAATAAAAAATTATATTTTATTTTGCTCATTTTGTAGATGTTAAAAAGTGACTTTTGTCTAGCAGCCCAGAGAACCATTAGAAATGGCCAAAAGCTCAGAAACTGCTGGTGCTTCAGCACTAGTTTTGCTCCTGATGATCAAATACTTTTACTACTGTAATAGCAGTGCTTTCACTGCTCTAAGGTACTGTGAATGCTCTATATACCTGAGACAGGTCATGACTGAAATAAATAGAAGTTCACACAATACCTATATTTTGGTCTACACAATTTGTTAACACCAAAGAAATCTGTAGCAAGAGAATGGATAGGGCTAAGTTGACCAATACCATTACTGTCTCTCCTACAGCCACTGTCTCATTTAATATGCAACTCAATAACTTATTTACTATAATAGATAGCCAGCATGGAACAGCAGTGGGGTGATACAGAAAAGGTAGTAAATGGCTATATAACTGAAAAGCACTGTTACATGTACCAAACAGGGCACCCCTAAAAAAATTATGTGACCTACTTGAAATCTGGCACTTCCTAACTTCCGCACTTTTGATTTACATTGTAATGTCCACTTAATGAAGCCATTTTGTTGACTTGCAATATGTATTTGCTGTATTAGAAAACAAAAGTTATAGACAACTTGAATGATGGCTCGTCAGTATCAGAAGCAACATCTGAGCTCTTAACAGTAACAGTTGAAGTACTGAGATATACCACTTAAAATAAACATCTGGTTATTGGTAATCACTTCCAACTATAATGTAGTGCACTAAGAGAAAAAGCTGGTAGCTTATATACCTGAGCAAATAAGAGCATTTTGGCTTGCCTTGTTTATTATTAAGAGTGCCCTTTCTGGAGTGGCCATGCAAACTAAAAAACAATGAAGATAGGACTTTTGATTCTTTAAACCTACCAGATTTTTCCCCCTAGTTTGAAACTTATCTGATCTAAAAATTAGCTTATAGGGGGCTTTCTTGTTGATTTCATAGTTAGGTGGCATACAATTCATGGGAGTTTGAGCAATGCATATGGTCACATTAAAAACACTGGATCTACTCTTTGTTTTTACCATATTGTTTTCAATCACACAGACCTCAATGGATTTCTCACTATCTAACATCAGTAAATTAGAATCAGACACAAAATTTAATTAAATAAATTTCTTCATAGAAGCAATGAATGCATCATTAAGAAACAATAATCGTCTCAGTCAGGTCTATCAAAAACCTCTCATTTTCTTTGGCAAGAGCAGATTGCAGCTGAAATACTATGAAAATTCCAATTTACTGTTCAGCACGTGGTTTGTGTCTGCATTTTTTTCTCCTCAGTGATGAAAACTTATTATAATCAATTTTTGGTTCTTAACATTTTGAGGTGCAAGAAAGCAAAAGATTTTCTATTGACATTAAAATGAGGGAGAAAAACCCCACAATATTTCCTTTACAATTCTAACAAAAAACAAACATATAAAGTATGTAAATTTTGACCTAAATGTGTCAAAATTTTGACAGAATAATCTCTCCTGCACCTTCTCATATACTGAAAGAAATAAGAAATCCTATTTGTAAAGTGTTTTAATGATTTCAGATGAAAATTACAGAAATGCAATGCAAGTGTAATTCATGTTATTACAATGAAAATGTCTAGTTCTTCTCACTATGTTCATTGCCTTAAGTAACACAGTGGGTAGCCTGTTATTACTAAAGGAATAAACTTTTTCATCAAACACTCTTTATAAAAATATTTCCCTGGAAATGTAACACAGCATGTAGCAAGACTACTACAATTTTCCATCAGCTATGAGTACATGCAGCATAGGTACTGTATTTAGATAATTTTCCTTGAGCTTTTTGGCAATAGATCCTTTCAAGGAAACCTACATTAACCTGAAGTTTAGAGTCTGTTATCCCCAGGCCAGCTTCACTGGAATTTTTAATATGGCACTGTCTATTCAACAGTTGTGTGTAAAATGCCAATAAACTGGCCAGAAAAGAGCTGAAGGACTAATTGCCTTTTAACTCCACTGTGATGATAAAGTCACACAGAAAGAAAGGAAAAACTCCCACTGCTTTAACAAGTTTATCTGACTGCCGCTCTAACATTCTCTGTCTGCATGCACTTTAGTGCATTCACCAATAAAAGGATAAAAGCATTCAAAATCCTATAGTCTCAATAACTAAGAAAGTCCAGATTCAAAACGTCTGCTCTGCTGGAATCAGCCCATTAGGTCAGCTAGTTTTCACATGGTGCTTGATTTCAACTATACAGTATATATCAGAAAAAAATTCCTTTTGATGCAAAAGATTATAAATCCTTAGGAATCTGGATTAAGTGTAAAAAAGGAAGGACACAGTTCTGAAATAATAAATAGCAGAAACTGATTCTCACAGATGAAGGGTGAAATAGCACCCATCAAATCAGTGGTGGAATTCCCATTGACTTTAATAGGTGAAGGATTTAATCTCAAAATACAATACAGTATGGGAAAATATAGCATCATTTAATTTTTAATGCTGGATAAATATATAATTTCAAATCTCAACTATTCTCTGTTCCTCCAACCACATTTTATATTCTTCTTTTCTATACTTCGCTCTTCAGAAATCCGGTTTAATAAATACAATTTTTTTTCATCAGATTGTGAATGATATTGTCTACCTAACTGGTTTTCTGCACTTTTTGCATAGTATTATTTATTATTAATCTACAATTAAAAATAGCCATCAAACCACATCAGTTATGGAAGCCAATATTTATAGACAAAAGGCATATGTTCCTTGTCTGGCTGAGTGATAACCATTCTTGTCCTACTTGATTCCACAAAATGAGATGGCTATTGAAGACATTTCAGAGAATGACTGAAAGGAAGAAACTAGTAGTCACTTAATTTTTTGTTAGACTTGTATTTTCACTTTGACCAGAGAAGGAACACAATCATCTCAGATATTGAATTGACCTGTTCCACTTAATAAAATAAAAGCAGCAGTAGAGGCACTGTGATTGCCAGTGAAAACCACTGAGTGTTGTTTTTCTGTTAATGTTTCTGTTTCTCTTCCATGTTTTTCTTATTGTAACCTGGAAAGAGTACAAAATCTGAAATCCAAAGGAATTTCTATAGAAAAGAATACTGTTAACACCAAAAGTTCCTGAAGTACCCACCAAAGCAAACGTTATATCATATTACAGTAAAATTTAAAAGCAGAAATTCAAACTAAAAATGAAGTGTCCTTCAAAACAGACTTAAGTGTATCAGAGCCTCTGCATTAATGTACTTATTTCCATATAGTTCTGCATTTCCCTTCTCCATCACTTCATAATTTGTTCCAGATTTTGTTATTTCTTTCACATATGAAGGTACATTGTTCCACACTTGGGTGATGAAAGACTGAACTCGATGGAAGTACAGTGAAATGTTAGAGGGAGAATGAAACTAAAAAATAAGTTAAATTTTCTATTTATAAGGTAGTAAAGAAACTATAGAAAATTTAGTGCTCAGGGAGACATAAAATGTTCATGTACATAGTACAAAATAAACAATGTTGCTATCCTTCCAAATTTAAAATGCCAGTACCTAAGGGAAGTAATGAATTTATCCATAACAATACACTACTTTCAGGTTGTCAGTGCAGTTCAGGGGTATTCTTTAAGCTTAGATCTTTGTTACTAGATTAGAAGGCAGAGTAAACTTAAAGATCAAGCTAATCTAGGATAAACTTCTTTTCCACAGTTCAAAGGCATTGGCCTTTCCACAGGTTCAATTGCAGGTTTCTTTGAAGATGTGCCCTAAAGTTCATTAAAGAAATTTCAGTGACTTGAACTGATTTCAACATTAAAAAGATAATGTGAGAGCTTCATTGCCAGAAAGAACCTGACAGACTGACTTTGAAGCTTTTTTAGATGGTATGAGACTTTTTTTTTTTCCTTCTTACACTAAAAGCCTACTTCATTTAAACAAATCTTTAAATCCTTGGGATAATTTACAAAATAAAAGAAAAAACATTGAAAAGTCAAATTTTTAAAATTGCAGTAAAAAATCATTACTTAATTTTTTTTCTACAGAATCCACAGTCAGCATCACTGTTCCCCCCTCCCCCCCCCCCGACTGACTGTTCTCAACAATATTTTCAGGTGGTAGTGTACACTGTGAACTATCACCTATAGCTTATGTAGCATCTACTCTGTGCATAGAGCTTTACAAAGAAATATAACAGCAAGAACAACAGCAGTCTTTAACAATGTAAGATTCCCACAGGGGTACATAGCCTTGTCTTAATAGTAGGCACTCCATCCCTGTGGCAATAGTAATGTGAAGAGGAAAACAGTTTTCTCAACCTCTGCTGAAATCAAGAGACACATTTGCAATTATAAATCCAGAGCTATACTTGGTCATTAAGATAAACATTTCATTTTTTACACTAGGGTGAATGCTGATCTCCCCATTTAGAAAAAAAATTAGTAATTGGTGGAATGACAGTCTTAGGAAAGGGACTTCATTATTAATAAAGTCGCTGAAGGGCAGATGTTGCCTAGAGAACAGGACTGCACATGCTTTAAAGATTTCTTACGAAATGGCTTGCAATGTATTACAAATATATATATATATTTTTCTTAGTACATAATGCTACACTGATGACATAAAAAAATTAATACATGGAAAATTTCCCAAATCAAGGGTAAGCATATCAGGATCAGTTTTCAGAATAGCCAGGCACCCTCTTACTTTCTAGCAACACAAGCTGTAGTTCCTGGGTTACGATAAACTTCAGATGGTATTCTTGAATTTCATTTGATTTCATGTTTATTCTAAATACTAACTTTCTGACCAGATCCTGTCAAATAAAAACCCCATCATGGAGTCTGACAACTATTATTTTGTAAACAGGGAACTTACCTTCATGGATAATACATTCTACATGTTTAGGTCCATTAAATACTTGCATTACTCAAAGAATTGCCTCTATGGCAAGTCAAATATTCTGGCAGTACTCTATTCCACCTGCCAGTTATTCTAGCTTGAACTTTTATGAGAAAATCCTAAACAGAGAACTGTCACATGTATCAAGGTTTATTTGAAACATATCATCCTCGGCTATTTGATGTTACCTTTGTTACTCTTCATAAAAGCACACGGGTGCCTCTTTAAGCCAGTTTGTTTTATTTACTTTACTTTTCTGAGTCCAAGATTTTGTCTTGTAGATAAAGAAAAAAATGAACTACCTGTCAGTGTTGACACATTTAGGCCTTGTAGTAAAAGCTGGCAGGCTATGCAACTCATGCAAGGAAGCTGTGTTTTACCAGAATAATGCAATTGATTACAAAATAATTATTTAAAAAATTACAAGATTACTTATACAGGTATACATACGGAAGATAAAATATGAAAAATCACATAACTTTTATTGTCACTTGTTGGCTGAGCTACCTTAGCTCTTACTTTACCCCTGCAGCTGATTTATCATTTCTGTTGAGATATATTCCCAAACTATTTTCTCTCTCCCCCTCAAGGTTTTTCACCAGTCTCAGTTCTTTCTGGATCTTATTCTCACCATTGAAAGCCCAGCTATGGACTGGCAGATGACAGGAAAGACAATCTCTCAACAATCTCTCAGCTTCAGTTCTGTACCTGGCACAACATAAGCTGTCCCAAATTGAAAACAAGGGAAATCTTCCTCAGCCCCAGAGCTATCGTGCAGATGGAATCCTGGTTGCTAAAACTTAATCATCTCATACAAAGAGGGATTCTTCTAAGTTAACCAAATTTACCAAATGTTTACTTGGACAAAAAAGTACATCCATGAAATTAATACTATCCAACAGCTAAAACTCAGGACATCATCTTGAAGCAATTGGATCAGTAAATCTTTACAAAAAAGTTGTCACTTGTATTGTTGACTAGTTTGTCGCATTTTTTCTCTGTATTTTCTGTCTTGGAAATAGCTAAGACTTTTCAGCTATGCATATGGAACCACTTCTGCAGAATATAAATTCTTGAGACAGATACCTCACTTGGCAAGTGTCCCAAGTAATTTATAAAATTATCAGCTCAAAGAAAGGATTTCTTCATGGGAAAGGTCAGACAACCTTAAAAAGAAGAAAGGATAGTAGGCAAGTCTGTAAACTGGGAATATATAATACAGATAAATAAACCCATACTACTGCTTTATTTTAATAACCTATTTAATTTGTTTCTTTTTGTTGTTAGAACGAGAAAGGACATTTTGAAGTGCTGTAATTATAAAATACAAAGATGTAGATAGTCTTAGCTGATAATTATTTGTTAAAACACAGCAGAACAAGTTAATAAACACTGTAAAAGTTCTTTGTAAAAAAAAAAGGTATATTGATATAATTACATTTACATATTAGTATGTTGACATATATATATATTTACATAAATGTTCATCTATTGATATTTTGGTCTCCTTCTTGCTAAGTAAAAAAGACCCCCTCCAATATGATAGGAATAAAAAAATGCTGTATACATAAATATTTAATAGAAGGAAAAAGGATATATAACTCTTTCAAGCTACAGCATTGCCAGAGAGAATGTTGCTATTTAAAGTTGATTTTGATCTAAGTTTGATCTAAGCTATCTTAACATATAAATTGAGAATTATTTTTTTCTTTCAAAATTTTGTAAAATATTACTGTTCAAAATGAACTTGGGGGTACATGTAGTTAGAAATGAGGCCAATACAAATAGATAAATACAAAATAATTTATGAACAGGTCATATCACATTTGTAGTTCAGTTTCTCAAAATAGAAATACAATAGGTCCTATGTACAAATGATTTTGTAAAGTATAAATTTATTAAAAACAGAACACATTTTTGGTAGTAATTAAGACTAGATATTGATTATGATTAAAGATGCAATCAAAGGCCACTCAAAGGAACATAATACATAAATGATATACATACTTTTTCAGGTATTTACCTTTGCTTCAACAACAACAACCTTATGCTTCAGCAGTGAAGGTAAAACTTGCTTTTATAGTTTGATGTAAAAGGCAGTGGTTGACTTTTCAATGGACATTGATGGACTGTAGATGACACCTTCAAACCTAGCTGGATGAATTCCAGTTTTCAGAGGTGTGATATCACTATCAGTATTGCTACTACAGTCAAATAATTGACCAGTGACATCACACTCAAATTGTAAGATTTTATTTTGACTCCATGGGCTGCCTTGTGTTTAATACTACAGTGTACCACGAGGGCCCTTAAAGCATTTCCTTTCAATTTTTTTTCTTCTGTTAGCTGGGTTATTAACTGTATTAGCAGTATTTCCTATTCTGCATATAGGAAATACCTGCTTATACCAATAATACCTTGTCTAACTGTAAAAAAACTAAAAGGAAACTAGCCACTATCCTACACTCCATAAATACATCAAACTCTTAGGCACATAAAACTGAGACACTGAGATCCCTAGTTAATACCAGATAGATCTCTGTTACAGTACTTTGGCTCCATCCCACCACATTTACACACATCCCACCATTAAATTTGAGTCCATTCAATCGTGTCTACAATTAAAATAATGGTCACCTTTTATTATTCACTTTATTGAATGTGAATGCTTATTGTAAGAAGAGAAAAACCAACTAAGTAGAAGAAATGACAGTAATCACAGCCATTTGAAATATAAATATTTATCAGTTTTAAACATAATTTTAAAGTTAAGATATATTTTAAAATTATTTGCTGACAAAACAATGGTTGTCCATAATATCTGACAAACTCAGTAACTGTATTGCCTTATTTTTTAAGGCAGGGACCATGCATAAGAATAGAAACCCATTTTATCTTCCTTGAGGTCTTGGGAATGACTCTTCTTTTGATAAGATACTGTATATTTTATTCTATGGGAAAGCTATGAAAATTCAACCTTATTAATGACTCACATAAAATTCAAAGGTGTTGGTTTCCAAGGATGATGTAACTTTCAGCCTTTTAATTTCTGCGTCAGAATTCCATTTTAGTAAAAAGTGTAAGCATAAAGCATTGGGGTTTTTTTTTAATTTCTTAACTCTATGAATGAAGTAAAATTACAAACCTTGGGGTTCTTTGCATTTCAAAGGTAAAAAGCCCAAAGCACGTTTTAAACCATTCATTTGCACACTAAGATCACCACACTCTGAAACTCCATCTAAGTACAGGATACATTGTCCCACTGAAATTCTGTATTATATATATATTTGAATGGTGCATCTTTATTCATACAGAGATCACTTTTAAATAATAACAACTTCAAGAATTCCTCAGCTGTAGATATTTAGAATTGTAAAGATCTTTCTCGTTTCCTCTTAGATGAACATGAAGAACTACAATCAGCTGAAAATGTTTTATTAGTCATTTCTGTATTTTTGTACCACAAACAGATGCAGAAATGTACAGTATACAGTGTAGACCTGTCTAAAAATGAAAGGCAACAGAGTACAAGCCAGAGTCAAATTCTTTCCCCACATTAATTGCACCTTTTTTTACTCCACTATGCATTCTTGCCCCTTCTACAACAGTCCTTGAAGTTTAGCAGCTTGAAATCATGTCTGTCCGTTAAGCTGCTAGCTATGTGGAAACTAAGTTTTCAGGAGACCTATAAAATCAAACAAGATCAGACTAAATTATCTGCTGCTGATCTGCACTGAGACATTACTGCTAGTCACTAAACCAGTCACTTTAGGTCCTGAAAAAACTTCAAGGGGCAATGAACCATGATACACAACTTCATTGAAAGCTAGTTAAGCACATATCAGACAGAAAAAGCATTTTTGACCCCCTTGGTTGTCAACTTGGAATACACTGAGAGTGATAATTACTTCTTCAGCACTAGTAGAGACCAGCTAAAGTATTAGAGCCTCAAAAGCTCTTTCATTACACAAAATGATCTCCTACTGACTATGAAAGCATTCAAATATTTTTTTCATTCTGGGATAGAGATTATGACAAAATTTGTACAGAGGCCTACCTGAAGAAATAAGGGCTGCACTTCAATCACTTTCTCCACTGTCATGCCTGTGCAGGTTCCTTCTCCTGTATGCCAAATATCTGAGATCATATCAAAATGTGGGTATGGGGCTTTCACTGCTCCTTCTCTTCCTTTTGGAAGATGCTATATCAGACACTGCTTTATTTACCTCCCACTTGGTTAAAATTATTTCTACTAGCCATGACTCATTTCAAGATCCAGATATTTATTTGCCATTACTCAAGTTTACCTCCCAGTGTATTATCACTATCTTTGTTCTAAATGGTCTTGACAACTTTTTCAGCTTGTCACATACTGTCACATCTGACAAAACGGAAAAACCAAAAAGTAAAGGTGGTAACAAAAATTACTTTAAAAAATGTATCCATATGCATATATGGGCCAAAAGAGGTACTAGAATATTAAAGTGATAAAAACTGAGAAAGCATGTCACTTCTAAAAATTATTTTTAAAAGAGACTCTTCTAGGTTAAATACATTAATTCAGAACTACCAAAACCACTGTTTGACCTATACACTCATCTAAAAAGAGGTAATAAATAAACTGAACAAACACAAGGATCATAATCTCTTCTTTTTTTTTTTTTTTTTTTTCCTCATGAGACAAAATGGAACCTTTGAGAATTAGTTGAAGTAAAACCCAATTTACTCCCTAGTTTATGAGTGCTGTATTTCAAATGACCAGGATAAATACATGAAGAAAGAACTTGACAAGTTAAGAATAAAACTGAACCAGAAATGAGAGTATGGATGTCTGACTGATGTGATGACATACTAGAAATTACTAAATGCATTAAATCTTTGCTTGTTATTAAAAGATTAATAGTCAACTATAGCAATACTCATACTGAAAATACTTATTAAAAAGTAAAATACAAAAAAAACACTGACATTCTTTGGTTATGTATTATGATATGAATTATGACAGTGTGTGGGTTAAAGGTATAGCTACAATAGTTTTGAATCATATTCCTAATTATGAATCTTACAAGGTGGCATCTCCTAATATTGAAATATCTACCCTTGATATTAATATCCTTGCCTCTTTATGGACTCAATTTAACTATCAATGTTTGAAAATTATTTTGGCTCTAATAAAACAAAATTCTTTATTGCTGTTCCAACAGATATATCAGCCCTTCCTCAAAGACTCCAAAATCTTTGACTATGATAAGCAGCATATTTTAAGTCTTTGATTCTTTGGATACTTATCTTTGAGTGCATCAAGGAAAATAAGCAAGTAAATAAACCAACTTTGAACTGCTATGTCTAAGACGTTTAAGTAAAAAACAAAAATACTTGACTGAGGTATGTTATGGCAAGGATCCAAGCATCATACATACAATACCACGCCACACACTTAAAACAAGGAAGATGAGGGCCCTATACACAACAATTATGTTTTAAAATTATCTTTAAACACAAAAAACATCTTATAAATCAATATGATGCATAGTAAATGTATGTCTTTGTCCTTTTGTAATATTTTATGCAACAATCACAGCTTGACTTACAAAGCAAATTATCAGTCAAGATCTGTGGAACAATTTCAGGCACTAACCTTCTCAATCACTTGCACTCCTGCCATGCCTGGTTAACTCCCTATATTCTCAGAGCCATTACCATCAGTTATGAGGCAGGCACAGTAGCAAATTGAAACAAAAAATCTTTTCCACTTCTAAATTCTGGAAGCTTTTCCCACATCAGATACTTCATGGGAGACATCACTATAGGAGGCACAAAATGATCCAGGACTCAATACCATGCTCAGTAATGTAAACTATACATTAATAGCTCACACAACAAAGCCAAGGAATGCTAGCTAAACTGTGGATCTCAAATGTGTTCAGACTCTTGTTTCAATAGTCCTTTCCTGTCTGCACATTTTTCATTGAGTAGCTACTCTCACTGAGAGGAATCATTCACCATTGTTTGTGTAAATAATGACAGATATGATTATAGTACTCCTCTGACATTTCAAGAATTAGTACTCTTGCTAAGGTTTATTAGATAAAGACTGTCTTACCTTCTGTTGTGCGCAAACATTTAGTGTCTACAACATAGAAACTATCTTTCAGAGACAAAAAGCTTTAACAGCAAAAACTAAGTATCAATCCTAGCAATTCACACTTTTAGAAATATTAGCATTTCTACACCTACACACAAAAAGTGAAGTATATCAGGTAATTCTGGAAGAGATATTTGGATTAAGTATCTACTTGCCCCACACAGTCAAAATTAATGGTAACTGAAACTTTCTAAGGTGGGAAATCACCCACTTCAGCGCACAAGAATGCAATGTCTGTAAGGGTGAGCATGTAGCTTTCCCAGCTCTCCAAAGCCTGTCACAATCCTAACAAAGTGTGTAACAAAGCTTGCCCCCCCCCCCCCAGTCTGTGCAAGAATGCCCAAAAATTACTATTTTATAGAATTACTTTCAATAAACTTCCCTAAGAGCACCTTTCCCAATTTGTGACATTTTCTATAATTTACTGAAAGAGAAAATTCAAAATCATACATTTCGTAACATTCAGAATTATTGATATTTATATTACACTTAAGTCCTATCATGCCATTCACAGTATAAATAATTTTTGTCCAGACTTTTCACAGCTGGTGTTTTGAATGCACATACATGACAGAGGAGCAGCAAAACCAGGAGAGGCCTGACATGGAAAAGAAATTAAAGCACAACTATAGAAACTCTGATACTGTGACCTGACTCAATGCTGCCAAAATCAGGATAGGACATGAAGTAGGTATAGCACTTCTACTTTATTTCTTCTGTGCTCAGTAAAAAGTAACCATGTATATTAGAACATAGATATATAGATCTGTAACAAAGACAGTTCACTACTAATTGTTTCTTTTGCCAGAATAAGTAAAGCAGGCCCCAAATGCTGACAATCTAAAAGTGGTAAGTTTGTCATTGTGTTGAACAGCTTGGATATTCAAAGCATCTCATCTTGGTGGAGATGAACAAGCCATTGATATTGGAAGAGAATAGATTACCCATTAGAAGTTGCAGTAATAGACTTACCTTCGAAGAACAAGAGCAACTGTATTTACAGCTGCCTGTGAAATCTTACATGCACATCTGGGTAACATTTGCTTCATACAAAAAGATATTTTATTTGTATTTCATACAAAATATATTTCATTCAAAATTATTTACTTACTTTAATAGGTGTGTTTACTCAATTCTTGCTTTGATTAAAAAAATAATAAAGTGACTTAGAACTGAAATTGGCCAGCATTCATTTAAAATTTGTCTGTTTGGTTTTGGTAACATTTTTAAATGCATAACTTTTCCCTTGTACAAATGCAAATATAAAGCTTCCCCCAGACACATGCATATAACTATATCTGCCAAGTCTCATGTGCTAAACACCGAATTCATTCTTTTGGCCTCAACTCATGCATTTACAGCATGGTGCCACTTCCTCTCTACAAAGCCATAACCTAATTTGCTACATGCAACTGACAGGCTAATCAACCATGTGTATCTAGCGTGACTTAGATGTCAGTGAGGAACTGACAAGGGCAAGTCATGCAGACGAAAAAGCATGCTACAAGGGCTGCACAGTCTAGACTGTCTCTATCATGTGAGCAAACACTCATCTCCCTCACTTACACAGCTCATGTGCTGGGATTCCAATAAACTGAAAGGGCTGGAGTGCATAGGAGGGATTGACATGTGGAAAATCAAATATGGAGGGGAAACACTTCTTTTATGATGCTCAAAACCCATTGGTGTGGTCAACAGATGGAATGTAGCCAGATGCTCATTACAGCCATGCTATTGACATTGCTACAATTAAGGTAAGAGTCACTGTTTCCACTGTAAACTCCTGTTTGCAAGACCTTATAAATTGGCCATAAAACTTCACTTCAGGCAGAACCTTAACACACAAGGCCTCAGCATTAAAGTATGTTGCACATATATTAAAGAAATGGTGTGCCTTTCAGATTACATGGTAGCTCAAAACAGGTTTCCCATTCTTGTTCTTGTATTCTCAGCACTCCTCGCACTCAGAAAAACCTTTGTATCTACTGAGAATGATGGAATTTTCCATTCTAATTACAATTTTCCATAGTTGGTAGCAGTTTAATTTCTTATTTTACTATCGCATTAATAAGCTAAGTTGTTAGCTTTGGAAAACTGGTTATCATCTTTCGAAACAGTATTTTTAATTCAGAACACCTTCTACATATTTATTTCACATAACCAAAATACAGCTTCATATAATAAAGCACCTTGGTTGAAAAGGATGCATTATAGTTTTTAGTCTATTTTCCTCACATAAACACCCACCCCTCAATGTAAAACAAATTCAGCCAGCTAATCATCCTTTGTCCCTGAAGTAAGAGGAAAAATTTTCTTGGATTTCAACAGGAGCAGACCCAAGCTTTCAAAATACATGGGTGCATAACACTATAATTACTTCTTATTTATAGAGTGCTGACAAGTAGGCTCAGTGCTGTACAAACAAAGGAAGACATGGTCCCTGCCCCTTGGGGCTTACAATCTGAAAACACAACAATTGAGGCACATAAAGCATGTAGTGGTGATACAGTCCATAGTGGAGCACTGACATGTTTGTTTTCTCATAAATAAATCACTCTTTGGGGGTAGAGAGAAAAGGAGTAGATAGTCTTCTTCAATTTGCCCTTTAAGAAAGGATTTGAAAGAATTCATATTCCTAGCATCCAGTCTTCCAAATTCCCTTCAAATACAACTATGAGAAAATATAATATGTAAGGACTTAGTAAACAATTCTTGTTAAGGGAAAAAAAAAAAGTTTACAATCCCTTTAGAAGGAGTGGAAATGCTACTGTATGTCTATATTCCTCAACTACAGAAAAAAACACATCACCCTTCTCCATAGAATGCAACCGTGACTTTATACAGACACACAACTGCATAACTAACCATGGTTAGTACTCTGACTGGTGAAGTTATCTACAGCAGCACAGGATACTGCATTTTTCAGTAGAGCTTCTGTGCTTGTGAAACTTGGATTGAGATATCCAAAACCACTGTGCTTTCTTTTTAGAGAAAAAATGCAGCTCGGTTTTCTAACTTGGGAATTACACTGGTCTAACTAAGATAAGGCTCCTTTGAGGCACTTCACTGGTTTTGTTCCCAGCAGACATCAAGTCCAACTCATCCTATTCTACAAAGTCTTTTTTGTAGTATCAGTAGTTTTATACTTAATTTAATGAGACCAGCTACAATGCAAACATTAAAGTAAGGCCAAACACTCCTTCCTCCTAATTTCATCTCTTCTGGGTAGTGACAGCTATACAGTGTGCCTGTGTGTCTTCCTACTGCCAAATGAAGTTAGGAAAAATGTTGAAAACAGGAAGACAGTTTGGCACATGCAATACTTAATTCCAACTAAAGTGCTAATGTTAAAGCTTTTGAAGCACTCCCCAGTTGTGTATATGACAAAATCCAGTCAAAACTTTGTGAGATCTAAATCCTGCAGCTAGTAAGCTCCATAGTGCAAGTGAGTGAGACTATGGCTTTGCATTCTTCACATAAATTTCTTATGACCTATGGCTTCAGGTCTGGATACAGTTTTTAAATTAATCCAGCCTTGATTATTTATCACACTAAGTCAGTGACAATTTTTTTTAAAAAACTATTCTTTAAAAAAACATTTACACTGTTTACTTAATAGACTGTAATGTCTTAACAGAATTACAGGGTGGTAGTTTTAGTTTTTTATATTGAAGTGACAGATCAAGACTGGAAGGCCTAAAATTTGACCTATCCTGGCCATGATCCTCCTTTCCATTTATTTACTTTTCTGACCATTTTGCCATGGTTAAAATTAAATTAATGGAAGGCAAGTTATATTAATATCAAAATAATAAAATTGGTGTATTATGATAATTGATGAAATGATATACAAGAATTAACAATAAGCTTATTTGTTTACTGCAACATACAAGTAATTTGTGCCTTTTGAAAAAGTTACTTAATTGAGGGAATGTTCAGATTCTAAAAGCAGAAAGTGTAACTCCTTCCATGGAGGAACCAGGAAGAATACTCTTGTCATACACATGGAATAGAAGCATAACTGTACTGCATGGACACCCACAACCTATCTGAACAGTGTCCTGGTACAAAGAAGCTCTGCCAAGGGACATAGTAGCCTTGACTTTAACAGTCAACTTGCAGGACAGTCTTAAACTTCTAAAATCTGTCTAAATGTTGTCATATTAGGAGAAAAGAATAAAATTAATAAAGAAATCTGTGGAAAATGTATTTTATTCTAAAACACTTTTTGTTATTTGGAAGACCTATAAAATTCAGGCAAGCCAGGCAGTTTGTTGTGACCTCTGTTGTTTTTATTGAGCACTGGAGGAACTAGCTTTATATAGCAGGTCCCCTTTAGGAATGTAAATTACAGCAGAGCAATGACCGTCACTAATTTATGTATTTTTTTGTTTGCTTAAGTTTCAAATCCTTTTCTTTTCTACAAACAGTATGGCCTATTATATAGAATTAATTATATTTTTGTCAACTTTTAATTCATTGTGTTGTGTAGTTTTCACTGAAAAAGCTGTATATATTTATGATTGCCTAGTTGTGAAAAATGGAAAACGCCATCAATTTCATTTTCTATTTGTTTAAAATCACATGAATTTACATCCAATGTTAATCAATTGTAAGCATATATAATAAACATTAAAATATTTAATGCATTTCTAGATAAAGACATCTGTTACTGGGAAGTAATCTACAAGTGAACAAAATGTTTTATTAATGCCAAATGAAAAGCAATTGACTTAACTACCTGCAACAGGATACAAAACTCTCTTACAGAACTCCCCTATTCGCTCCTTGCTGGGGTTGGCTCAGTCACAGGGAAACGAGGAATCTTATCTTTTCTTTGATAAAAGGCTATTGCAGATACCCTTCTGATATCCAGGAAATATCATGTCTAATGAATAGGCACTTTGTTACAAAAGTTCAACTTCTGGTTAGAAATAATTTTTCAAGTACTATATATAAGAAATGACAACTGAAATCTATCCAAAGAAAGAACAGCTTGTATGATTTATAGCCTGCAATGATGGGAAAACTCCATTTTCGTTATGCTGAATCAGTAAAGACATTACAGGGTGAATTTGTATTTGACCTTTAAAGAACTAGCTATGTAGGTAAAATGCAAAAATCTTATGTTACTGAACTGTGTAAAGAAAACAAAACCCCCATATTGATCAAACACATTAGTATTCCAAACTCCTTGGACTATTTTTTTTTGTTTTAGCAGTATATTCCTAAAACAGAACAAACATGCAGCAACTATGAATATTACAATTGATGACAATGGATATAATTTTACAATTGCCTTCATTTTATCTGCTTTCCTGCTAAAAGGGGACATCCTGCCTTCCTATGCCCCCTCTCCCTGTGCCTCTCACCTCCCCATCACAGTCATGCAGTTCTCATAATTGGCCTTTTTTTTTGGCATAACTATTCGTTTGGCTAACTGTTGAGCTGAATAAGTTCACTGATTCAACAAAGAAATCATTTTCTCTTTTTTTTTTTGGTAAGGTTTAGTGTTCAGCTAGATCTGCAAGTTGAGCATAAATACCAATAATGGCAAAAAATTCATGCAGCCAGGAGTCAAGGAAAGGGCAGAAGGATTCTTCACAGTAACACCAACAGACTTAGACCAGCTTTCACAGATGATAAAAAAAAGAGAACTTTAGATATTTTGTACTTTCTAAACACGCTGTTCTGTCTCTTGTTTTTCATGCATCTTTGCTGTCTTCTGAGACCTAGTTTTTAGTTACTCATAACATATGGCTATAAAATAATAAACTAAGATTTATTAGAATGCCTTGCCCTTTTACAAAATAATTTTAAAGAGTTTTGCAAGTTCATCTGATTTCTGTTTTGTGAATCTAGGGAAAAGGACAAGTCAGGCTTTTGATAAAGGAAGTTAAAGCTCTTCTTTAGATAACAGATTCAAGTTAATAATCATTGCAAAATTACTATAATCAATTGGCTAACACTAATTGAGTTACTATCACTTGAGTTCTTAATAGACAATAAGAAATACCATAAAGTTGGCCAGTACAGTGTTACTAGTAATCTAAAGGGAGAAATCAAGGCAGAGAAGAAAAGATTTGGGGTTTCTAACTATAGAAAAGAGGACTATTATTTGGGTTCTCCTGACTGCTCTAATAAGTTCAAACACCAAAGTGTATTGGCACTGGTGGAGCCACCAGGAAGGTATACGCTAGGTTCCTTTCATAGCAGTTCAATCTCATACAGAAAAAGAACATTTGATGATCTCTAGATATGAAGGTAAGTTATATATAGCACAAAGTAACAAAAAATGTTATTTCATGTCTTCCGTAATATTTTTTTTTTCTAATTTTACTTCAGAACATCGTTTCCACTGATATTTCCACTGATATCAGACTTCAAAAACTACCTCCTGGGAAGTAGAGATCTCTGTCTTATCTCCCTACAGGAACCAGCAGAGATAACAATTTTAGAATTAAAGAGAAACAAATCAGTAGCTTAAAAAAAAGCTTTCTAGACTAGGAAAAAAATATAAACTAATTCTGGCACCTCTGCATGATGAATCTTCTTCAGAGACAATATTAGGGCACATGGCAGTAGTTCATCTTTGTAACATCTGTCATCCAGAAGGGTATCTATCCACCCTTTAAACACTGTATATGCGAACCATGACTCTTCAAGCCGCACTTCATTTTGAGTAAAATCATCAAAAGTTAAATAAAATGAGCGATGTGACTGAATAGTTTATGAAAAAATTAGAACATACTTGCTACAGCAAAAAAAAGAATGGAGACTTTTAAGTCAGGAAGAATATCAAGAAAATTACTAAGTCAGATATGAAACCAAAATGCTCTGCCTTCCTCAAAAAGGTCATGGTGATTTGAAGGCAAGCTGAAAAAAGTTTTACTACCAGTATGACAGAGAGCAAGTTTAGATTTTGTTTTGTTGGGGGTTTTGTTTGTTTGTTGGTTTGTTTGTTTGTGGTTTTTGTTTGTTTGTTTTGGGGTTTTGGTTAGGGTTGTTTGGTTTTTTTTTATAGAATCAGTGTTATCATTATGATTTCAGAATGGGTAAAGCAATATATTGGAATAAAAAGAAGATGGCTTGAATTCTTCACAGGTAAGATAGTAGTAACCAGAATGTCTCAGCTCATGCATGTTAGACGCTTACTTATGCAATCTTTAGAGCAGTGTCCAACCTCAGTGCTGTTTTATCATCATCTAAACTATGTAAGCAGCAGCTTTTGACTGGCTAGGAAACATCAAAAGCTTTCTTCTTATCTATGACTCTTCTATCCACCACAGTGCAGGCAGTGTCCTCCAGAACAGACTGGTGTAACATGGAAGTAATTTGTAAATATTACACTGATTTCCTATCATGAAGTGGGCTGCTGTAGGATGGAGCATGGAGATCAAATTTCCCAGAAACTATCTATGCCTACTTTTAGCTCAGAATGTTAAACCCAGGTTCAGCCCTGGGTCAAAGGCATGTCCAAGTAACATAATGTAAAATACCTTACAGGAGTATTAAGCTATATCTGAATGCTTGACCATCACCACCAGAAGCAACACTGCTTTGCAAACTGACAAATATCTCAGGACAACTTGTTTCTGTAGCATGCCACACAGTTTCATCTCCATAAGGTACGAATCTGAATAGTTGTATCACTTTTTTGTTTTGGTTTGGTTTTGACATCTGGCAACAAAATGATCTAAATCTATGACAGAGTAAGTGTTTAAGGAGAAAGCCTATGAGTAGTTAAGACTTATCTGCATTATAGAATCACAATTTGTGAGCATCAACATTGAAAATTACTTCCTGTTCCAATAAGAAGTTAGAAATCAATTAAATGCTGAAAGAACTATCATCATTCACTTCACCGAGGATGAATTTCCTGTGGTCATTATCTTAGGCAGTATGAAAAAACATACAGTAATCATCTTTCTTTACTCTAAGAAACATACTGACATGTCAGCTCTATTTCATTAAGATTTATCCTATCAGAAATGTGCAGTTACCCATGGCAGAGGCCACCTGGGAAATGTGGTCCAGGTAATACTGAAAGATGTGTTACTTATTCATTAAGAATAGGGACCAGTTCACAGTCTGTATAGTCTGTGCAGCTATAGCAATTCCTGAATGTATAAAATACAGCAGGATGCTATTTCTAACCTTTAAAATCAACAGTGTATCACTTTCCTCAAAGAATCTCTCTAATAACTTATTCATGATACATAAAGTTTCTTGTATTGACTCACATCTGCTTCTAAGTCTTTTTGTCAGTCACTCCTCCATACTGTGCACTTTGTTAAATCATCAAAAATCCCTGATTTGTGTTTCAAAGGAAGCACCATACTGCTTAAAAAGTATGCTAAAAGATGAACATTATAGATGATCCTACTAACTTGAACATATGCCTTTTTGAATTCATTGACTTTTATTTTCATAGTTTAAGACAGAAATATTTTTGAGATGGAAAAAAGCAAATAGGGGAAAAGCAAACAAATGTGATATCAATCCTACTGAAAATCTTTTTTTTTTTTTAAAAAAGCACCATTTTTATTTACAGTATGGGAAATAAATCCAGAGACCGTCTGAAGTGTCAGTCTTTTAATTTACAGTAGGGCAAAATGATTACCAGGTTTCAATACAAATATACAGTTGATGATCTGGAATTAGAAATCAGATGGGAATTTTGCAAATTGTTTTCAGAAATTGAGATGGATTACTATATCCTCATGAACTGAAGTCGACCAGAAAATGCTACCCAGCTATAAATGCAGCCAGGGCTTGAAAATAAACCCTTTCAAGATTTGCATCACACCTAGGAACAAAGCAAAGGCATGGACCTAAACTGAGTAGTAGGGTCAAAGCTACATACACAAAATTTCAAAATGGAATTTCAACAGAAGTTCTAATACTGGCTTAACTTTGGAAATAGCAAACAAAACAGGCATTTCTTAAAATAGAGTCTGAATGCTAACAGTCAATAACTACATGGATTGTTTTTTAGACTAAAGTATGGAAACAAAATATAAAGGTGTATTTTTTTTTTAACTACTGGCATATAAAAACAATGTAGTTAAACACTGTGAGACCTGTGTTCTACTTTACAATGGATTTAGTTTACTCAACTTGGCAATCTTTTTTCAATGCATTTAATTATTGCTATTATTTAATCAAATTACAAATTTGAAAAAGAATGATTTCTTATTGAAGAATATTCAACCTAGGGGAAATTTGATTTTTGTTTGAGAAAACAAAAAGGGGCACTTGCTCTATCTTAGCCCCTGCCCCATAAATAAATAAATAAATAAAGTATTTTTTATGTTTATGGCAAGTTGCCAAAGCTTAAATTGGTCTCCCTGAGAGGCTGATAGAGCTGTTATAGTCACTACCACTTTGTTTGAAAAACTGAATGAAAACCAGGGAGGCTAAAAATGTCTTGGTTTACATTCACTAATACGTAAGAGAAAAGAAAGAGTGATAATGGATACAGTGAGTGTAGCTATGCCAAAATGCTTTAGTGTCTGTCTGCCTAAAAACAATGAAGAAGAAAAAATTCTGAAAATTCTCTTTGCAAACAGGGATGCTCTAATTGCTCTTCATTAGGCTAATTGGTTGGAACTGTCATTGGACCTTTTTCAGAAATGAACTAAAGTCTTATGAAAAATTTTGAGGGATTTTAAATAGAGCATAATTTCTTTATGTGCTCTAAATGTACTGTAAATTCTGTGCTTTCCTAGAATAGTCTCATAGTATTTCACCTAACCCTTCTCAAGACTTTCCCATTAAGGGGGCTCTAATTCACTCCCTCTTTTCCTTCCTCCTAAAGCCTCTTCATAGTATATAGTTCTTCAAAGATAATAGGGTCTGTCAGTCCCAGAAAGGAACAGAAAGAATCTAGATTAGAATGCTTCCTTCAGATTTGCAATTTTCTCAGTGGCAGATAGTCACATAGCAGCTTGCAAGTAGCTAAAATAGGCACGTTCCTTTAAAGTGGTACAATGGGTACATCCTCAAAACAAAGTGCTCTAACAAACAACACACAAAACTCTAAGTTGAAAATGTTAGTAGAAACAAGCATCTTTATACAAGTTAAGCTTCTGCTGTTACAGTTGCTATTATTAGTAGTAGCCATACCATAATCATTGCTACCATTATCATATCTACCTTGTGCAAAACACCAACACATCTCTTCCACAGGGCATTGGCAGAGATAGGAGAATATGGTGAAAGAAATTTTCATTTTATATCTTCTGGAACATGGACACTTCATGTTAGTTTTCTGTGCAATATTTTTCTTTTTTCCTTTTGTGTGGTTAATTAGTACCTTCACAAGGGTAGACCCATATAAATTTTTAAAAATTCTCATCATTAGTACTCCTTTGATAAAAATACTACTAGTGGTCAAGCACAAACCTTTTATCTCTGAATAAGCATTAATTAAATGAACTACTCGTATTTTTCAAAGATCTTCTAAATACATTAATATGCATTTAGATCAAAGCCCATGAAGAAGTCCCCATTTAAGTTCCTGTTGCTTGAATGGTTCCTGTTGCTTGAATGATTCCTGTTGCCTGAATGATTCCTGTTGCCTAAAATGAGCACACTTTTAAGAGGAGGACTTTCCGTTCAGTTTTATGCAATGTATAAAGTTTAAAAAAATACTATTGTATAAGAGGAGACTCGGGTAAAATATGGCTTGATTTGGTTATCACCTTCAGAAGAAATATTTCGTGCTCAAAGTTTTGGTCCTGAGAATAATTACTCCCAGACTACAGACAATGTACAAGTTAATGATTCCAAGGGCTAAAAGTATACTCAGGAAAACAGTCAAAGGTAAACCATATGTATACCAGTAGGCGACAGTTTTTATAAAAATATGGATATCAGGTAGTTCAAAAAGATTTAAAAAACAACTTCTACAAGTGTAAAAATGCCTATTTGAGTGTATTGTAAATTTAAAATGCCAAAGTAATACAGTTATTATTTTACATGCAATGGAAAGATTAGAAATAGATCATCAAGGAGACAAGCTAAACCCTATTAAGAAGATGATTTTTTTTTTTTTCACTTCAACTGCAACTGAATATGAAGTTTTGTTATCTTGGAAATGTTTTGACATTTGCTGAATTAAAACTGAAACACAATTTCAATCCCAGTCAATCCTAGTCTAGAAATTAAATGAAAAGTTTATTGGCTCAATCCTCTAGCAAGAAAATTTATCAGTGACACATATTTTTTTAAGCCAGTAAAAAGCTGCAAGATTAGTTTCTCATCTCATCTCATCTATTGTTTGAAAATATACCTTAGCAGACCCATTTATTCCTAATGCAATTTAAATGGCATCTAGTGGATTTAAGCAGACACTAGATTTAAAAGAATGTCATTCATCATTGTACATAACCAAAAATCAAACAAGGTTAGAAGAAACCAGATCTGAGCACTTCTTTAGCCCTACTTAAATTCTGAAAATCTTTGGTATCTGCCAAAGCACTTGGGGATTATTTGCCTGATATACATGATAGCATTTTGAAAAAAAGAAATAGAAAGTTTCATGTAAAATTTTGCATTGGTTACCTTTGTTAGTATTTTGTATCAGTAAGGCTTACTTTCCTTTGTGCAGAATACAGAAGCAGACTTGCTGTAAGTATTTGTTAATTACAAGTATAACAAAGTGTAAAATATTCTGTGCAAGAAGGACTATTTGGCAGCAACTGTGAAAACTGAACCAAGGTATTTGAGCATTAATCTGCTGCTGAATGTGGTCTTACAAGTGCAGCTTTGGAAACAAAGATAAAAGAAACTACTGCTGTCCAAACACAAATCACGTCAGATTAAAAAAAGAATATTCATAAATTGATAAGTCATCAGGGAAATCACAATCATAAAGAATGACAAGGAAAAAAATTCTACTGACCTGTTACCAAGGGTCAGATGATGTCCTCTTATTCCATGCCTTTTAGTTTACAATGACATGCATGCATTTTATCTCAAGAAGCAGAGATACATGAAGAAAAATTTCTTTAGATAGATTTAGACATGTCTTGTACGATTCTAATTTAAATAAAGTACAAAGCTCAATATCAGCATTCCTTATTACCAACCATATTACAAAGACCAGCAAATTGGGAGGTAAAGCTGCTTTAGCAGTGATGCTTATCTGACTTCAATTTATCTTTCTTCATGTTTCAATCAAGGAACAGCTGCTGTCATTCCACTGACAAAACAGTGATAGCAGAACACATAGGAAGCCCTAAAAACTGCTAACACAGAAGCCTTCTTGTGGAAATAATTAATCTGCAGTTAAACTTCACATACAGGAACACTTGTAACTGAGGTGAAAGAATGGATTTAGTAGTAACATTCTTTTAAAGTCTTGTGCTCCCTTTACAGAAAGACAGCTGAGAAAAGAAAAAAGGCCACCTTCTACCGGTGATGCTCCTTGATCTCCTCCGGATAACCACAGAGATGGTCTTTCAACAGCCAGACTGTCATAATGAACACAAATTACTCAATATACCACTATTCCATCAAAACCTCTTAAGACAAAGTGCGGTGCATCTTAATGTTTACAAAATTATTAACAAAAAGTTTTTTTTTTTAATAAACTATTTCTGCTTTAAACTTCTATTTAGTGCAGGGTTTTTGTTTGTTTTGGCTAAGATTACAATAGTTCTGTAAAGGTATTTTTAGTAAGAGTAGAAATGAATATTATTCAATGAATTATTTGGAGAAACACGTTCCTTTAAGCCAAATATTTAAAACATAGTTATTTCTATAAAAATAATGTTCTAAATGCAGTACTGAAAGCAATCACTTCAGTGGTAAGACAGTGCATTGAGACATCCTGTCCATCACAGGAAGGAGCGAATTACCCAGATTTGTTAGTTTAAGGACCTTCTGCAGCTTTACATTTGGTGCAGATGAGAATAGAGTAAAAGTTTTGTAAATATAACAAGACTGATGTAATTTTACTGAGTTGTTATATGAATGAGATCTGTGTGCTTTTAAAAACATATTCACATTTTCTTTAACACATGCAAAACATGATTCAGGTCGATTCAGGTTAGACATTAGGAAGAATTTCTTCCCCATGAGGGTGGTGAGACACTGGAACAGGTTGCCCAGAGAGGCGGTGGGAGCCCCATCCTTGGAAGCTTTTAAGACAGGCTGGATGGGGCTCTGAGCAACCTGATCTAGTGGGAGGTGTCCCTGCCATTGGCAGGGGGGTTGGAACTAGATGATCTTTAAGGTCCCTTCCAACCCTAACAATTCTATGATTCTATGAAAGTCTTAAAAAGTTTATAGACATTACAACTAAGAAATGAACTCATTTTAGGAGAAGTACCATGCTCCTCTAAAAGGAAGATAGGGAAAATGAAAAGTGAAAATCCTTCTAGGACTTCACATCACTCCTATCACTTCCAGGAAATAGCTGCTAATACAAAAAATCTCAAGATTTAAACAACAAGGACCAACATGTTGATCTTCAACCTAAAATAACTTTTATTGTCCTTGCTCATACAGCTGTTTCTCTGCCTTGATAAATAAAACAGAATATTAAGCATGCTGCATACTGTACTTTTGTTAACATAAGAAATTCCCATGAAGAAATGTGTGTAACGAATACCTTGGACCTGGATGTGCTCACTTTGCCAATTGCTAACCACTTTGGTAAGTAAAACTTCCTGCCAGTATGAACAACTAGATCCTTTGGGAAGAAAAGCTGGCATGCTCTACCTCACCATGTTGGCCCTCATACCACACAGCTAGTTAAAGAGACATTCACTAACATGTATGCCAGCACACACATGTTCTGCTTAAACTGTAGATGAACAGCAAACTGAGACATTATTCCTCAGTAAGTCCTTTATACCCCCTCCCTTCTTCCACTGACTCATAGAAGATGCCACTGGTCAAGCCAGTACCACAAAATAATAAACACTATTTGACTATACCTACAAAAAAGATGCAAACCATATAGCTAAAAATGCAAATTAAATGGGATGGGTAAATGCCAGATGGACTTACATTCATGTGGGTTCAGTTCAGGTATGAGTGATTGGAATGACTGACTCTGAAAGCTTCCAGTCACTACAGGGAAATATGGATGAATAAAAAACTGGCACAACTACTCAATCCCCTGACCCTGACAGGAAAGTTAAGCCAATTGGGCAAATGAATTTAAATTTAGACTTCTGTGAACATGTCAGGATAGGAAAATAGTACATGAAAAATATATCTTATTCACTAAACAAAGAACCATGTAATTTATTCTTTCAAGCCCAAACACTGATATTTTTCAATGTATGTACAATTTTCAAGCATTCAGAAGCTAAAACAATTAGGAACTCATTAATCTAATCAGCACTATGTATTTACTTTTTCAGGCTTACAGTGTGTCTGCAAACATAAAAATAAAATAACAAAAAATAAACCATAGAATGTATCCCATATTGCAAGGCAAGTTTTCTTTGAAGTTGTTGTAAATAAGAACAGCAAATCAAAATATGCCCATATAGAACCTGAAAATAATACCAGAAGCCATCTCATCATTTATATAATATTGTTTTAAATCAGCAGACTGACTAGTTGACTAATTTCCAATGATGACACTGTAAGAATCTTGATTTTTTAATATATTTTTTTTTTAGCTCAATTGCCATACAGTAATGTAGTGAGTGCTAGATAACCTACTAGATTCCTCCTTGGAAACTCAATAAACAGCACTGTCCTAACCACAAAACCAAAATAGCTGAGTTTTTACTTTGAAAGGCTTCTGCACAACAGGCCTTCTTTTTACTATGTGGCAAACCCTTGGGAAAACACTACAGACCTGATCTGGAATCTGGTAGGCCTGATTTCTGCCATGACATAAAGAAAGCTTAAATCTGGTGAATCAAGCCCTCTCACATTTTAATGCACTGGGAATTCTTTGATGGGGTACTGGTATTTTGGTCATATTCTTTACCATGACACACCTCTTACACCACAGTAATGCAAATAGGGTACAATTCTAAGAAAATAGAAGAAAAGGGAAATTGACTAAATTTCAAATGACAAAAATGCAGGTATCAAAATGGTCTATTATTTCTTGATACCTCTAAGCATATGACTTACTGATCTGTTGCCAATGACATTTTAGAAAAGAAAATGATAGTAAATGCAAATGCCTCGAGTCACAATAATTTAGGAAAATCACTATTTTCAAATCCAGGTGCAACACTGTGTGCACAAACCTTTGTTGATGCTTGACTCATATATGATACATTTTTTCAATCTGCATGTGCATGCTGGGTTTTGTGTTTAGAAAAGGGTACAGAAACAGATTTGGAAACATAAGCCTTGGTGTGCTATATCATACTGCTTTCCAGTTTTATGTTAACACTTTTTTATGACATGTTAATTTTGTTTTAAAATGGAATTCTTTCTCTTAAATCTGCAAATCTTTTTATTATCGACTCAAAAGCACATAGATGTTCACATCATAAAGTTATTTAAACTATGTGCACACCCTACAGATTAATAAATATCAAATTATCCTATTGTTTCCAAACTTCTGTCCTGTTTTGGATATCATACAAGCTGTCCTATACAATACAATACAATGTTGTCTTTGTCAGAAATAGTTAAAGTGAGAACAAGTGTTTAAGTTTGACTTCAGCAGTTGCCTTGGAAATTGGCAATAAGGATCTAGAATTCTTACTCTACCACACACCTGAGTCATTCTTGATTTCATAAGAGTAAATTTATACTATGCACTCTGTATTAACAGATTATTTTTAAAAACTCTTATTCCTATTTTACAGCAAAGCAGACAATCAGAAATTATAATGCATCTGTTTGTTTGGAAGCAGAACTGTAAGATGCTATACCCTACACCATTCTTTTTTTCTGTGCTCTGGTGTGTAGATGATTGAAGATAACTTAACTCACTGTACTAATTATGACTATTTCTTTCTACTGAAGCAGTTTTGATTAAGCTTTGTTATAGTAACATAACTAAGATACATTGTCTAAGTCACTGGAAAGACAGCATCAGAAGATTCTTCTGTGGGCTGGCAAGACCATATGCATACTACATCTCCCTCTATACTAAATCCCAGACAGTTTATTTTGCATTAAAACTATTGTGTAGTGACTGATCTAGAGTAGCAGTTTATATGTGTTAGTTCTTACCTTTAGCAACGAATAAAACAATTATAATCTAACTCTGGAAGTGGCTTTCACATCCATACCCTAAGGTGAACATCATCAAAAGAAAAGCTTCTCTGGCACAATACAGGCACAACGAAGGTAAAAATCTAGTCTTCCTTTATGTTCTAGACCTCACTTCTCTCCACTTTTGTCTTTTAAGCTTTCAGATGTGTGCTGTTCATTTTATGTGCCTGAGGAAATATGGATTGACTATTTGGAGAATCTAAACATATTAATTATAAATAATATTAGAGAAGTCAGATTATGATATAATGATCATCAAAACAATCAAACAGAAGCAAAAGGTATATTACTTATTTTAGATACATTTACTCAAACTAATAACTAGATACTTGAGGGTTGCAATAGCCATTACTTTAATTTGGAGAAAATCAGTTGGATCTGGGGTAAGAAAGCAGATTAAGAACTATCAGCAAAGGCATAATAAATAAATTGTGTTTTCAGGTGAGATTATCCAGAGATTAAGGTGTAGAGATGCAAGAAAGGGAAATAAGAGAAAATGTAAACAAAAGGAACCTCAAGAAAAGTGATGGAGAATATCCATCAAAGAATAACTTGAAGAGATTAAATAAATAATGACTAATTTTATATCTCTGTCCCTTGTTGTTCTCCCCATTTCTAATTCATCCCTAAAGCTATCTCTTATCATACGATTTACCTACCACTTTCATTGGACATAACCCCAGTAAAACTGATTCATCATTCACCTTTTCAATCCATCATCTTAGATGTTCAGTCTTGCCAAAACAAACTACACCCCATCTTCATGCTAAAACTAGCCAGGATCTTCCAAGTTCTACCTGCCTGAAAATTTTCACACCAGTCAGAAAGTCTCTCAGTCGTGTACAATGATCAAAGGTTTGAGGAAACCTCTTTTTCTGAATCTCCAGTCTCAGAAAGCCAATTCTCAACTTCATAACCAATTTCTTCCTTCTCACTAACATACCACCAAGCCCAAACTATCTTCCCTCCTCATTACTGACAGTGGAAATTAAAAAGCAGGAGCAAAAGACAGTGCATTATATAGTCAATATTAATTTTCGCTCTAAGGACACTTGTATGCAGTTATTTGATGAAGTTTCAAATCCTCTACAAGTCATTGTTATTTTATTAAAAAAATGATTACTCTAAAAGGAAAAAAGCATATTTTCTGCCACTTCATGACCATCTCTGTTACTGGGGATAGCAGTATCCTGCTGTGATAATCTTGCTTCAAGGATCACTATGGTATACAAGTTGTGTTGTCACAGGCATTGAAAAATCTAGGGGTTTGACAGAATCCACACAATTCTTCAGGAATTTAATTACCACCAATGTTTAAAAGAAGTAACATCATCTACTGGCAAAATCTACATCTCACCATGTAACTCATACATACAATTTGCAAAGACCGCCCTCCCCCCCCCAAACAGGGGAGAAATAAATTTTAAAATGTAGATTTAATATCATATTGTAATGTAAATTTGAACACATCCCATATACAAAAGTACTGATTGCAACAAAATACTTGGAAATGAAACCAGCCTTTTGCATTATACCACTTCCTGTAAGTGGTTTAAAATAATTTTTTTCCCATTTTAATCCAGTATTTCAAATCAGCATCTGGGCAAAATATGCTTTTAATATAGCCCAGTGATTTATCTATTGATTGCAACAACATCTGTCAATAAAAACATGCAAACAACAACTTCATGCAAAACTGTTGCAAAGTTATTCAGGAAAGCAAGTACTTGTAAGAGACAAATTAGTTTGCTAAGAAAGAAGGCAGGCAGTAACATGCATTTTGAGTGACAGGTCTAAGTTTCAACAGCAGCTTCCAGGAAACTTTTACATTTGAAAAATCCCTACTTTGACCTCTTTTTCCCCAGTTTGCTTGCTGGCAGATAGGAGTACATGACAAATGAACCTAATTTAAGTGGGCTGAATGCCAGATTGCCTGTTAAAAAAGAGCACCTGATTGTACATTAGGTGAGAGGTCAGTGACACTGAACACCAGCAGGTGTAATAACAACCGCAGGCTTTTTGTAAAGGAAATGCAAACAAGAATTCACCCCGAGGACGTTCAGGGTAGTGCCTATCTGCTTAGGTACCAAGTGATTGTCAGTCAGGATTGCACATCAGGATGTTTGGCGATGCTTTGTTAAGCTATATCATGACAGAACTTTGAGCAGTTTGTCATGAAAGGTGCAGTCTTTTGCTAAAATCATAAAGCAACACAAAACTAGTCACTGAAGAAGAAAGCAGCTTTTCTACTATTAAAAAAAAAAGTGCCTCAAAACACACAGAATAAATCGTTCTGCATCTCAGCACCTGTTTTCTCCTTGCTACAAAGCCTTTATTCATCTGTCATCATTTAAAAACACCAGTGTTGGAACTACCCACTCGTTAATCTTTGGAACATATGCCAAAATATTAGGTTCTTGACAACTCTGCACACTCTACCCACCATTTGTGAGAAGAATACAAAAAACCAATCAGCAAATAAAATTTTAACAGTGTTATTTCATGTTATTAAATTACATTAATCTGACAAACATGCCTCTTGCAGATTTGGAGGTTTTACATTTCAAAAAGTGCTTTCTGATCAAGGAAAAAGTGACTGGTCGATAAACAATATTTTTCTTATAAAAAAGCTTGCTAAAATTGCATTAGAAATTTCATTACATTACCAAATAACACTATTTGTAGCAACCACAGGGCAGTCTTGTAACAAAGACAATATCCAGTAAAGCATTTTATAGATCTGTGGGCTTTATTTTCTCAAATACCTTATTTGTTGAATGTTTGCATCTCTTTAGGTAAAGATTTATCTTTTCCATGTTGGTTTAGAATCTGGCACCACATCTTTGTTTCAAAAATTCAGTCATGATATTAAGAAGAAGGTAGAGTTTTTGGCTAACAGGATAAATGCTGTAATTGATTATTGTTAGCAGGATCCTTGCAAAATCTTTGTGTGTCATATGTATACCTACATTTGATATCACCTAATAAAATTATAAAAAAAAGGAGATAGTTTGCTTAGTAATTAGCTTACTGCTTCCCATTTTATGAAATACATTGTTCTGAATGATGATATGTGGCAAGTCCTGCTTGGTCAGACAGATGGCATGATTATCTTTCATATAAAATATTTGTGCTACAATGAGTTTTTAATAGTTTTTTTCCTTAAGATTATCATAAAATGTTCTATCACACATCCTAAGTGAGGCTACTTTGTAAAAAGACAACTCACTGATGAGATTTTTCTGTCTGCTAGGAGTAAAATACAGCAGAGGTGTTTAATACTTAGATTTCAGTTCTGATTTGTACTGAAAATAATTCATAGTTGTGAAAATGAGAACAGCATAGCTGATATACTCTCTATTTTAAAAGTTCTTGTGTGAAATTTTGTCCTCAAAGATATAAATGGAACAACAACAGAGTTTACTGACATTAGTGTGTTCCTGCACTGTGAATTATTCTACAGTGATGGCTTCATGTGCTACACCCTTCCTTTTCAAGAAACATGTATTTGGCATGTAATAAATAACATTAGATGAAACTATGAGAAAATGAAGATTTCTAAACCCAGTACTATACTTGAAGAAACAAAGTGAAACACCCACTGTCATTACTTTTGAAGTAAAAATAGTCTGTGGCTTACAGATCTTCCATCTGGTCAAGTCTGTTTCTGAATGTTTTTTATGTATAAAACCATGAGCAACCACACCCTATACCATTGTTTCACCATAGTGCACTCAAATTTTAATGAATTTCTCCAAATACAGAAAGCATACACCTCTGAAAAATATCTAACAATTTACTTGTTGAAAGAGCTTGTTTTCTGAAAACAAAAATGCAGTTTCATAAGGTGCTTAGTAATTCTTCCTTTAGAGAATTTCATATTCTAAGACAATTTAGTAGTAATTTACACATCATATCACATAACTTCGTGAATCTGAATGCACAAAGACGGCATTTGATATATTTCTAGCAGCAGTTTATTAACTGAAATTTGCTTTATGGGTGCTAAGTAGATACTTAGTTTCATCTAATCAAGCCCATTTAGGGGAGAATGTACTTATGTGTTAATCACCTGCTGGGTGGTGGCAGGGAATCTATCCTTTGATCAAAGGGAGACATACTGGTTTTACTTTACATCCTGTCTCTCTTAGCTCTCAACTGTCCCATAGCTGGAGGGATTCATTTCAGGACTTTTCTTTATTCCAAGTATTCTGTTACTTGCTGCATACCACCACCCAAGACATCAGGGCTAAAACCAAACACTCTTTGTGGTACACCCATATGACAGACTTCAAAATGGAAACAATATTTAAGTTAAATCAGTAAGATCAATTTTGCTGAAATCCTGCAACTCATGCAGCTTTTGAGCACTTCAACATCAGATCAAAGCTTGATGGAGTCAAGGAGAGAATCGGTACATTTAAACCTATCAATCCTCAAGGAAAAACAGAGTACATTGGTAAATGTATAGTTGACGGTATTAATTTTGTCTTGGTGCTAACAGCAGTTAAATATAGCTAGAGAGCTCATGTTTTCTCTCTGTAGAGTATCTTTTTTCTGTAACTCGGCAGAATTCTCACTCAGCTTGTCTTAAAATACATTCTTAGAAGCTACACTGCTTTCAAGAGGAAAAGAAAGGGTATTTGGTATTTTTTTCTGATTTTTATAATGAAGGACTATTGCCACATAAAACTTTCCCAAACTTCCTTCACTCAGTAAAACTGTATCTGTGGAGGATTCACATGCAACTTTAGTAGATTTCATAGTAAGACTTCTCTTTCCTACAAACCAAAAGACAAGGCAATGTAAACACTGCAATATTTGAACAAGTAGTCTTCACTTCTGATTAAAAATCAGAGAACTTATTAAACAAGTAAAAGAGATGTGGCTGAAAAAAAGCAGGGAAGTAATTAGCAGAGAATAAACCCTTCTCTGCAATCAGTTGCAGGCTTTTTTTTTGGTTGACAGGTTCAATTTTAAAACTATTACTACTAGATGATATTTTTACAGTGTTTATTGTTTTTCTTTAAATGAACAGCAATTCAAGTTCTAAAAATTGTTCCATCCATTAATTACAGATTGGAAATACATTAAAAGCTTCAAGGTAAACTGATTTGCAACACTGAAATTGTAAAATAGTTAATTTCAATTATAAAGCAGTTAAAAAGACCATTTCTTATTAAAAATTTCTGGCACTGACTTTATAAATGAAGCAAATTTACAAATTTACAAAAGATCTCGAACACGAATGACCACAATTGTGTAAATGATGGAATAAAAGCTGATCCCTGTTTGGTAAAGAAATCTGGGAAAAGACAGCAAACAGATTTCAAGCAGTTTTGGAAGTTTTTAAGAGGATGATCTACTATTTATAAATATTTTACAATGAGTGCTGCAGGACTTATGTAAATTTCTCAACAATTTTGTCAGCCTCAGAGACACTGTGAGTGAGAGTAAGTTAAAATAGGATGGATAAGGAACTACATTCTCATTTAATCTAACCACAGATTTCAATTACAACTACAGCACAGAGTAAGGCAGAGAAGAAAAGTTAGATACTTTGTAGGAATTTCTTTCAGTAGCATGCCATTGAAGGCAAGTCCAACATTGGATCAGGAACTATTACAAAAACATTCTGCAGAAGGAGCAAAGCATTTCACTTTTATCCTTCCAAACCCCCCCCCCCCCCCCCCCCCCCCCCCAATTAATGCAGGCAGGGTAAAATATTCAATTACGTTTAAAAAAGTAAAGGCAATCCCAGAGCACTTTCCACTCAAAAGGCTTGAACACAACTTAATTCAACCAGAATCTTAGGATCTGTTATTACTTACACAGGTATAAATTCCTATAAGGGTATAGACCCAATGTAAGTCAGACCTAAAGCCTCTAACTGCCATAATCAAAATCATCCTCACTAAGAAAATTCCTAAATCATAAAAAACTTACCTCAGTGTTTACGTTTGACCCTATCCATTTTCTTAGAGCTAAAACGAATCCTCATAAAAAGCTCACATGCAGGAGGCAGGTCAACAGATGTAAAACACTATATAAAGAATGTGACTATACTGTGCTTCTTTGATGGCTCCAAAACATAAAGGAAGATTTAGGCCTCAGCCACATTAGGGAAGAGGAGTCATTCATAAACACTTATAGATAGACTTTAAGATCTCAAGCTTTCAGCTTTGAGATTTATCACCTAATGCATTTCAAGGTCCTAGAGACATGTGTGACAAAATTAATCATATTAGTAATATAATTGACCTAGCAAAGACTTACTGCAAGATCTATCAAAAAAACACAACCAAAAAATAGTTTGAAGAACTGGTTTTCCTAGAATTTAACATAGATCTACTGTCCAATGTTATAGCTCCTACATAAGATGGAAAACATCATTTATTACCTATCTTCATGCTTGCATCTGGTAAAAATATGCCTATGTGCAAAATGAACAAGAGGTTCTGATTCTCATTAGTTAAACAAGAAAACTGCACTGGTTTACTTTAAATTATTTTAATAATCTGATTAGCTAAATTAATGCAAGAACCTTTGAAGATGTAAAGTGATTTCAGTAAGGGTCTTTTTGTTTTTAACTTATGGACATAATTTTCTTCCAGACCGAGCTTTTTCATTTGAAGATGTTACTGACACTATTTGCTCTGCACTAACCATGAGTAAAATGTTACCACACAGTTTCCAACAGAAAGTCAGAAATGTCAGAGTGCTCTCTAATCCACACTAGGCAATGATAAACAGGCTTGCCTGATGAATGGGTGTTCATCACTATTTAAGCTAACCTGTCTCAGTTTGCTTGAAGTTGATATGAGACTGGTGGGAGTGATTTATTCTGTTGATAGATCTGGGAGGGTAACAATTTCTAACAGAAAAACAGTAAGCACATAAGGATGGGTGGTAATAACACCATTGACTGGCATGGCTGCTTGTAGAGTGCTCCACCCGTGGCCTACAGCTGTGGAAAGATACCCTCATCTACATCCAGATATGCTGTTGAGAGAGAATCCATCTGCTCCTCTCTCTCCCTTCTAAGGTTATTACTTCTTCACATTTTCCAGCAATGCTGTTGAAGTGAGTAGCTCACTCATTTTAGTCAAAAAGATGTGGTTTAAAATAAAATTAGTACACAAACTGTCTAGCTTGCTTGTCTGACTTTGGTAGAACTTGGACCCAGGCTGAAGAAGAGCTCACGATCTAGCCAGCCAGATGATCTGAAAGGCTCCAGGAGAGAACCAGTGAAATCATCATTGCTCTTCTGGAAAACAGACCTATAAACATTTTCACTGGTGAACTGTCTACAAAGCAAAGATCAAAACTGAAGCACAGTGAAGCAACAAGGCTCTAGCATTTGTGATATACAGGTATATTCCATCACAAATAAAGTTGTTCTTTGACTAGTGGTCTCTTGAAATGGGCAATCAGCACAATAGATTTTTTTGAACAAGTAAGAATATGTATGCCTAATTAGAGTGGGCCAATAGAGCAAAATGAGGGATATGAACAGGCATTGCTTAACTATTACTAATTCATTAACACAAGTATACAAATAGCTTAATATCAAAGCAATATTTTTAAGATGCTTGATACTGAACTTCATTAAATCACATGAATAAATATTTTTCCAAGATTTTGGTATTGTGCTCTCTGTTACAGAATTATTTATAATTTATCATGTTTCAGCCACTGATTCGGGGCTCAAACTCAAGACATTTGCATCCTGCGCAATGCTTTTTCTTTGGCAGAAAAAGCGAAAGACTATGCAAGCAGTACACACCTGCTGGAACAGCCAAATGCCTTCTTTTATTTGTTTTGTTTCATCTACAGCTCACTCAGCTCAGTCTGAACTCTGGTCACCACACCCAGATGAAGTGCTTCATTTATTGCATGCATGTGATATGAAAACCTGCATTAGAAACCACTGCCAGAATAAAATGAAGCATAGGAGACAGTGATGTGTCTCAAAACTGGCTCCAGGCCTTGTGGCTGGTAGGACTGCATATCTGTGATAGCAGTCATCACCTATCAAAGCTTTTCCTTGAGGAAATCAAGACACATGCAATGACAACTGGTATTTCATTGATGTTAAGTAGGACAGCACAGGGAGGTTTTCTTTATTTTTTTTTTGTTAAAAAAAAGAAATAAAGAAAAAAAGAAAACCAGCCTTATAGCATTGTTTATTTATATTAAAAATACTAGGTCTTTTTTATTAGGTATTATTTTCTGTATTCTACTGAATAGTTTCTCTTGCATTTTTCATAATCTTCCCAGAACAACTTATAGAAATCTCATGTTTATTGCAAATTGACTATTTTGTTCATATTTTAATATTCGGTTGCAAAAACTTATGTTCAGTTTAGGTCACATGACATTTCATGAGGTCTTTAAGGCAGGTGATAGTTCAGCTTCCAAAAAAATCAAATGAAACCTTCCAAGAGGAAAGCTGTGCTGCCAGTCCCATGTTCATATACTCAAATATTCACAAACAACTGCTTGAAACTGTTTTAAGATGAATAATAGTAATTTCATGTGTTCACATGAATATTTGTATAAGTGTAATCCAACAAAACGCAATTAATCATTGAATTTATACCTTTAAAGCAGATTTTTGCTACTTTTTTCAAGATGTCAGCTTAGCTTCAGGTATTCAGTATATTTAGTATTCAGGTAGAATATTTGATTACTTCTTTTGGTGTGAAGTCCGTGATTATCTACTCATCTTTCCAGTAACTATAACATTTTGAAACGAAGTTTAGCTGTGAAAATACATACTGCCTTTTCTCAATTTCTAAAGCATTAAAAATTGCTCTCATGTTATTTATTTTCACTGTGGAAGACTATAAAAGAATACGACTGATTATTGTAGGCCCTGTGATTGCTGTCTTTAGGTTGACTATGTCAAAAGCTTTGAAGTTCAATGCATCAGCTACATTTTCCGATTGTTTGCACACATTCTGCACCTGCAGTGAAGAAGTTAAGGCCAAAGTTTAGGGGGAATGGCCTGACTCACATAGTGATAATACAAGTGACAGAAAAAAACCTACTGAATTTATATAATAAAGTTCTACAGCTAGACATGAGGGTGATTTAGTGTCTCATAAATACCAGAGATAAGATAGATAGGAAGATTAGATAAGATAGATTAGATAGATAAACGCCTGTCAGTGTAAAGTAAAAGACATCTAGTCTGTACAAATCTTTTTCAGAATTCATATATGTATATGCACAGGTGTTTTTCTATGAAGACTAAGAACGAATCAAAAAAGATAAACTGCTCTGGGTGAAAACTTAACAGTACTGAAATAAATAACATGGCTTTCATTGGCTTCAACTTCCATTCCACGGGAAAGAGAAAATTTCATGTTTGTTAATCGATTCACATATTTCTTGTGTATAATTGATAAAAAAAACCCTGATACATACAGCTAAATAAATTTCTGTGTACTTTTAATGAAAACTTGTCTCTGACAGTGGGCAATTAATATCTGAAAATACTAGCAGTAGTAATGACATCTTTAATAAAAAAAAAGAAAAATAACTTAAAAAAAAGATAACTTTTAACCTAATATAAAATTTCCCAGATAAAGTAAAAACTATAAACGTCTTCCATTATGAATAAACATATTTTAACAGGATTGAAGGCTAGTCACAAATCTGTCCATAGTTTGCAAAATAAACATTCCTAGGGAGGTTCCTCCTTTTGTTTAGTAAAAACCAAGTTGCAGTAAAACAACAATTGTGTCTAAAAATTCACAAATCCAAAATGCCCTTGGGCTCCAGTCAATGTAGCAATAACCATTTAGCTAATTAAGCATAGAGTAGTATTCATGCACTCTATGAGAAAATTAAAATCAACACTGAAGTCATCTCCTTATTTTTCCATTGCTTTGCACACTACTGAGACCGATTTCAAAGTTAACATGTTTTTTTTTCCAAAACAGGCTAAACAGAATAGCCAAACATAAAGAAAAATAAATTATTTACAAAAATCCTGACTTGAAATAATGAAAACAAAAAGCAGAACAATTGCTAATATTTAATGTCTTTAAACATATCCTTATATAGTAACATGACCAATATTTTGTTATGCTTTATACTGCTAATAGTAAGGACATCTTGAAAGAGAACTTTTCACCACATCCCAACAAAGGCAAAGCTAGGCACCACTTTTGTTTTAAAAGAGCCTTCTCCTCCACCTCCCTGAAAACATACAAAACACATCCAAGAGAAATGAACAGTATCTGCCTGCACAATAATTAAGAAGCTTTGTTCTTCCAACCTTTCTGTAGACAATTTCTGCTTTAAAGGATTTTTTTACTGAATGACACTGATGCATTGCCTCTACAGTGTCTATGATGAAATTTTAAAATTATAGGCACTATGTTCTGTGCCTAAATCCAAATTTATCAGACTAGCTTTCTGATTCTAATTTCAAAAATACCAGACATCATTTGATGTCAGGCACAAGCTTCAGTCCTTCTTTGTTTCAAGCATAAGGTAACCCTGTTCTAAGGACATAACAGACAATAAACTTTTCTGAACACTCCTAAACATCTTTTAAAAAAATCTGATTTACTTCACATCTATCAAAGAATAAAGTCTACAGTATTGTACAAACAAAATATTGTACAAACAGGTTTTGTGTTGGTTTCTATTACAGACACACATGGACAGCTTGTGGCAAAGTCCTAAATGTTTTTCCACTGTCTGCTGCACTTCAGTGGTAGCAACTGGAAAGTAAAAAAAACCAAGTACTTGTGTTCTACCTGCACACCTCAACTGTGCCACAAATTACATTTTCTGAGAGTCACATGGCTTTGGTTATTCATGACAGACTGCTGCACAGACTTAATTCTTAAAACTTATCATCACTTCCTGATTTTTTTTTTTTTCCTTTGTAAGGGTGAGGAGAGGGGAAGTGATCCTCTTTCTAATAAGCCCCAACAAGTGCAGCTACATGTGCTACCAAATTTGCTGTCCAGTGAGATTTCCCTGATGACCTCATCTGTTTCTTAATGACTAACTAGCTTTCTATAACCTTGCAACATATTTTTGTCCTGACACTTTACATTTCCACCACTAATTCATGTCACTCATGTAGTATTTAAGCACTGAAATGGTAAAGTTTAAAAGGACATCACTGATTTTTAACTTACTACTTTTTGAACATAATTAGAAGACCAGCCCACACTAGCCTTAGTGGAACAGAGTACGACCTCATGTCCTCAGGAAAACTTTTTATTGAATGAGACTATCCCCAAGGTAACTAAAACAATGTTAACATGACTATATAACCAGGATAAAATTAGACTTGAAACAAAGCAAATTCAGAAGTTACATATTTTGGTATCTGAGGAGCTTTTTGTATTGTAGGAAAAAAAAAATTAAAGAGAAATCAGAGAAATTCAAAAGCATATAATTTATTTTACACTATAGTAACAAAAATTAAATTAAGATACCCTTAGTCTCTTAATAGTCAGTTTTCAAAATTATTGTACACTTTGTACACAAGCTTTTTTAAACCAAAACAAATGTATATTTGAGACCCTAAAAGGACATTAATATGCTTTGGTTCATAAATGGAAATACTGCATCCATAGTTTATATAATTTAAAATGTATAACTAAAAATATGTCAAATATACAAACTATTAAAAAAGTAAAGTGAAAGATTATTCTCCAGAAATCCACATTTTTTGCAGTTCAAATACTTCTAAAATTAAAATGTTGCTGAAATTATATTTTCATCTCCAACATAAAATAGATCCTTTATGTTCATTCTCATTGCGTCCCTTGGTTTTCTCATGTTCACAATTAGGTTTTGATAGTCTGTAGTAAAGAACAAATACAGAAAAGCTTTTCTAAAGAAGATATACAATCAATTTAATTGTAGTAAGTCTGTGTTTTCATATATTCCCAACTTACTGAGAGATTTGATTTCCCTCAGCAATACTACTTGTTATGTAGAAGTCAGGAGAATGTGAGAGAGGAAGAATGGTAAAAAAAATGTATACTGCCATAAATTAAGGGCTGTTTTAAGAGTCCCTACATTATGAAGAGTGAAATCATCTCCTTTGTACATGAAGATGAAATCTCCATATTGTTTCCATTCCATTTATCTAGTCTCCAGAGCTATTTCAACAGGCTACTGAAAGTTCACCAGTTTGACTACTCGTCCACTCTACTACTATCAGGCAGAAAGAGTCAACCTGTACTGCCTAATCCTGCAGCCACAGAACAATGAAGATAACTGGAGTGAACTGTGCAGCCATAATTCCTGGTGGAGAACAATTGTTCAGGGAGTTTTATCACCTTGTCTTAGTGAGAAGGGCATCCAGGCTTCTCTTATGTGTGCTCTCAAAAACACAGAACAGAGCACTGTGTAGTGAAGAGTTTATACCTAGACCTTTAAAACTCTGCACAAAAACGAATTTATCATGATCACTTACTTGGATATTCTACTCATGTTAACTATGCCAATATAAATAGTAATGCAACACTGCTTTCACCCTGATTACTAACCATTTGAGCTATTCAATTCACAGCCTTGAGCCACATGCATCCAAGAGAAATCTTGTTTGTCGTATTTAAATAGCAATAGAAATTATTAAAAATGTTTCAAAACTAAATAGCAGGCACTGCTCCTTTCAATTCATAACCACAGCATCATAAAGTGGATTCTTAAAGGAATATCATACAGCAAGTTATAATAACAGCTCTAATTAAAATGTCCAGACTTTTTACAAAACAAACAATTGTGGAAAAACACATTGTTTTACAAAGATGGTGTCTGCAAGATACAACTGTATCAGCCTTTCCATTGTTAGTATTGATTGTAAAGAGAAACAGGAAATAATCCAATTATACAAATAAATTTCCTTAACAGATCCAGGCCTTCAGTCTATGTGGCAGAAAGTACTATATATTTATCTTACAACCAAGTAATTTTAAACTGCTACTCTGCTCAAACATCAGAAAGCAGGAATAAAGACCTCAAAAGTAGTTTATGTGATAACTTTTACTCCTCAATAATACTTCTGAGAACTAAATCAGTTTTTCTCTGCTTTAATACAAGAGCTAAATAACACAATTCTAACTGAGTAACCTCTACACAGAAAAATCAAGCTGTTATCTCTCAAGTCCATTCACAATAGAAATATTTATCCATTTTTTTTTCTAAGTATATGTTTTCCAAGCATCTCTTCTGTAAGATATACATGCAGCTCTTATTAGTCAATAGGAGGAAATTTAGTATTACATGTATTTTCAGAAATGTTTATAGGTCTGGAACTGAAATTAATTTCTTCCCCTAGGGAAGGAGGTCTGTGACATTAATTTTCATCCTATGATATGCATCCTTCTAGACTCGTGGCTATTCTACGTACAGGGACAGGTCTACTTTTAAGTTTAGTCTGAAGGACAGACTATGCTTGCTACCAGCTATTTGTTATACTACCTTTGTAGTGCTCTCCCACTTGAAAAGAAACAGCAAACAACTTACTTGTCAAGGGTCTGGCATGTAATAATACCAGATAAATTATGTTGGCATTTGAACAAAAGAGTCAGGTATGTCTGGTTTTAAATTGAAAATACATAAGGGCCTGGAAAATAAAGATCTAGTCTCCACACCCCAAACAGAAGAATGATGCTGACAAACAGCTGAAAATTACATTACTCTTAAATAACATCATAAACTGCTATTAAAATATCATGTAGCTGCAGTTAACAGAACTTGCTAATTCCTTAAACACAACAGTAGGAAAACCCATAAACATTTTTTACTTTTTTTTTGTTGTGAAAAAGAACAATTCCAGATTCTTTTAAAGGCTGCTTATTTTCAAAAGAAGAAAGTGTAACTAAAAAAAAAATTAGAATGTGAGTCACATCCTTTCCTGCTGTTACCATAGGCATCATTTGTGTCCACAAACATGGAGGTTATCTATGCCTATAACCTGTATAAGGATGCTATTTAAAAATGAATCAGAAAGCATAAAACCAGAAAAGGTTTATAACGATAATCTTATAAACCAAGGTTGCTTTCTTTTAAATGTTAATGGTATCACAGTGCCCATTAGTTTATTTTACAGTTGTTGAACCTTAAACTTCTCTGTAATAGAAAGCTTCAACAGTTAAACTTTTTTTAAAACAAAATAAAAATTATTAATTAAGTATACCACTAATTTTGCATTTCAACAATTCTAAAAAAGTAAGCATATAAGAATAAAAATTATTTTGGAGATTTTATTCCTGTCAACAAGAGCAACTGGTTTGTAATGATTTATAATGCTACTGGAAACAAAACAAATCATACAGGCTTCCAACTGGGGTGACAAGGGCCAAAGCAATATAAAATATGTCAGCTTTAATAACATATTAATCTTATGTGAGTAGATTTTGTCCTCTGAACAGTCCCATCGTAGTAAATAGAATTGTTCCAGTAAGAAGTAATGAAACGAGCAACATTTTCTAGAAGCAAGCCACCAGGCCTGATGGTCTTAGTGATGTTGACACCACAGTGATTAGGAGCTACAAATTACCTTCATCTACAAAAGCAAGCACCAAAACAGTGGATATGCATTGATCAGTAACTGATACATGGTGACACTCTAGCATTTACTTATAATTGAAACAGACTTCAACAAAATAAACTGCACTTTGTACTCTTAAATATCACAACCAAATTATTCTATGGATGTTAGTCCATCAGGTTATCTCAGGCAAAGTGCATATATTGCATAGACAGATTATAATTCCCCTATTAAGCACCAGTGGCTTATTTTAAAATTGCACTTTAGCTTAATAGGTTATCTTAATTTTTTCAATGCATATTATAAATTCTATTCCAGTAAAACTGTATGCTTAATCTATGGCAAACTTCCTTAACTATCAAACTTTCATACTTGTTCTGCAAAAATATTACCATTTTTCTTACAGGGATTTTCAGGATGATATAGCAGATTAATACCAGGTTAAAGAAAGTTTCATCTACTAGAAAAAAAAGGAAATTTAGACAGATACAAACAGACACACAGTCCTTTTAAAGTTTTGTACCTATCTACACCTTTAGTCACAATAGGGTATGAAAGAAATTAAACCATTACTATCTACACCTTTAGTCACAATAGGCTATGAAAGAAATTAAACCATTAGACTGTTAAACCATATATCTATATTTTCTCATTGATCATTGTGTAACGAAAACATTTTTTACAGTGTTCACAAACATATTTGTCAAGAAACACACAGCTCCATGCAGTTTAAAATAAAACAATAAAAATTAGACTTCAACTTGAAAGAGATAGAAAAGAGAGTTTCTCACCCCTCAAAACAAAACTGGAACTTTGGTTTATAGGAACGGCTATGCCCATATACCCTCCTCGTCATCCTGTGTGCCAGACATTAAGGAGATGCACAGAGAAGGTGTTAGCATTGGAATGAAAGAAAAAAAGGTTAATTACTTTGGTGCTTATAAAATAAAATTTTTTGACTGTTAAAAACATTTATTTTTTTAAAAAACTTAAGCCAGCGAAAACAAGGGAACAAGTTTGTGTTGCATATACACAAATCTGCATCTATAGCAACCAAAAAAACAAGAACAGTGATGTAAACATTTCTCCCACCCAGTTACAACAGCATGTAGGAAGTAGATTATTAAAATAGTTTTTAATTGTATGCACTTCATACCAACATTGACAGCATAAAAAGATCAAACCTTGTAAGTAAGCAAACAATTACTGTAATCAAATTGTCTTAACATTCTGTTGGGTTAAAAGATACAAAACTGCTGATGAACAGAAAAAAAAAAAATCTATCATTAGCAAAGTACACTGTTCCAACATGCTATCAATCTATCTTTTATGAAATCCTTAAACACTGCACATTGTTGAATACTATTAGACAGTTTCTCTTTTTTTTCCCAATTTTGAGCCATTAGGCACTACATATTTATTTAGAGCTTTAATTATAGATAACCATAATGACAAATACAAAGAATCACAATAACTTAATGAATTTCAAGAATTTTTTTAAGGGAATATTTTGCTGTAGATATGCTGGAAGCAGAAGATCTCTTTTCACATTTATCATAAACTTGAATTTAAAAAGGACATAATAAAGCACATGAAACAAAACCAGGAGAGTGAAATTTTCTTTCCTGAATCCATTTACTGAAGAATACATTTTTTATAATGATTCTTTATCTATGTATACACAGCTGTGTATGAGCATATTTATATCTATGCATATCTACTTTGCCTAACTAAAATGAAATATTCAGCTTCTAGAATGCAGAGGCAGACAACAAAATGCTCTGCATTTAACTCAGGATTTTAAAATTAAAATCTTATAATTTTAGAGATCTTTAAAGTTCTCACAGTAATATTTTAGAAATGTAAAAAAAAATACATTCTGTAGTTTCAAAACCCTGAAAGTTATCTGTTGTAGCATATTACTGGCACTTAATTAAATGTAGAAACTAAATAAAAGGAATGGTAATTAATTATGATTGAAATAGACAGGAATTTTAGCCTGAAAATATACACAGTCAGTATCACTACTGTTCCTAGTCCATTCTTGGAATAAGAAAGAGCTCCCAGATGTCAACTGTTATTAAAAACCAGATGTTAAGATAGATGTCTTGCATGTTGCTGAATTAAGTAAAGAAATCTGACAGTCCACTATAAACTTAGCTATCATTTAACACAGAAGAAATGTGGGTAAATTTTTTACAGTTAACTTGGAACACATCTTAGTTACAAGATCTGCATGACTACACCATAAAGCAAAGATATAGTGTGGCCTGAATATTCTTATTTACTTTTGAGACAAAAGGACAGATTATGTAAAACTTTCAATGAGCTGGATTCTCCTCTACTAAAAATACAAGTCCTGAATTCTACAGGAGCTACTTTTATTCAGGTCTACTAACGCTAATTGAACTGACTTTGAAGTTAACAAGAGTTCTGCCAGAGTAAAAGTTGAAGAAAGACTGAAGGATTTCTTTCCTGCTGAGTAGTTTGATCCTTTTTCACTAACAATGCATTAGGTTAATCTTTGGTGATATCTTTAAAAACAGTAAAAATCAACACAATTGGCATCTCAGTACATTTCCAAATGACTCCTCCTAACTACATACAGCTGTTTTGCTGTTTAGTGTATTGTAATTCTTCAAACAGGAAGAAATTAATTTTTACTTCAATTATTTGTGTGAACTCTTTTTGGCAGAATTCTAGAAGAGCTGTAAAATCAAATATTGTCAAATATTTTTAAAGAGTATTATGGAAAATTACAGAGTATATAGTTTGACACTGATCCTGATATACAATAAGCAATACATTAAGAGCTGGAGATCAGTTAATGTCCATCGACATTGCTCTATTGATTACTGGTCCTGTTAAAATCACTTTCTATCAGTATTAATTATATAGAGGCTCTTTTGTATAAGGTGTTTTAAATAATATGCTGAGGTTTCTGTATGGCATGTAATTATGTCACGGTGTTGGCAAAATTAGCTCTATATAGAATGAATGTTGCTAGAGAAGGAAGGGGACTTACAGATACCTTTTCTCATCCCAAACCTGTTCTGTACTCCAATGGTCTCAAGGAAGTCTGACAAAGACTGCTTGAAAAAGTGATATTATTTGGGATTATCTGAATACATGTTATCAGTTGCATACATGTACGACAGAAGTCATGTATACAGTGTCAACATTTGAAAACATACGTGGCAAACATAGAAGACAGGGGACTGCATCTGAAATTGGTATCAAAAAGGACTTTGCAGGTCATGGTGGAAGTGAATATGCAATACAATGTTGAATTTACAAGGACAAATGCAGCAAGAGATATAAAAATCAAAAAGTTTGCTGTATGTCTATGCAGTAGCAAAAGACCATTAAAAGAATTACACATCTGGTCCTCATGTCATACTCTTCTGAATGTTTTAAAGGCTGTATCCAGATCAGGAAAATAGCTACAAAATAAACTTGTCAGTGAGAAACAAAAGAGACTTAACAGAATTGGTCACTCGGAAATTTTTAAAAGATTGTTTGATCACTGTTAACTACCACATAGAGAAAAGGAAACAGCTCTTTTCTCTAGCAGAAAAAGAATAGATAGAGGTTTATAGGATGGAATTACACATTATGTCATATGTTGATACTAGGTCATAGACTGATGTCATATATTGATATTAGGTAATGCACTGACCTAAAAATACTTTATGCTTGATGATGGTTATGAAGAAAAGTAAAATTCCTACAGATACCAGAGAATATCAACCTCCTTTTCATTAAAGAAAAATAGGATCAAGCCAAAGACCCATAATTTCATTATATATGCTGTCACTTCTGAATTTAATTATTCTATTAAGAAGCTAAGGTTTGGTACCTCAATGCAAACAGATAATGTAAGAGAATACAGAATTCTTCAGCAATGTTCTAAGATAAATGAAGTTATTACCTATTTTTGCATTCTTGACACACTGTCAATGCAATAAAAACTGCAGTTATGCTTTATCATTTTTTAATATTGGATCAGAGGCTTCCAGAAGTATGGTTAGTCTTTCATATCAGTGTGTACTCTACAGAATCATTAATCTATGGCTCTGTCAAACAATAAACTATAATCAGGCAATTTTTGATTAATGTTTGTGTACATTAAATACTTTTAAAACTTGGATCTTTCAGTGTGTTATATAGTCAAGAATAGCAATTCAATGACAAACTGCAAAGCAAAATCTCAATTACAAACAAGCAAAAAGGGGAAAAAAATTCAAGAAATAAAGGAATACCAATTAATAGATCAATTAGTATAAACTATTATATACATTGTTATAAAATCATTATAAATGAAAAATATTTAAGATATTGTATGCTTTATATTTTTGGCATTCTAATTTGGACAAATATTTAGGTACAGTATAGTGATATAATCTCAAGTATTAGGAAAGCCTTTGTTCACGGGCTATTTATAGGATATTAATTCATTGATTTTTATTTCATACTTTTGCTAATCCTTTCTCTTTTTTTCTGTTCTGCTACTTATAATATTTGCTTCACACCTTAAAAAGAAGTATCTAGTGTTACAAAATATGATTTACTGTTCTGATTGAATCGCCACAAAACCTAACATTAAAATGTCAAAACAGGGTTCAAAGTAGCAAGATAAGGAACTTAAAGAAGTTCTTGGAAAACACTACACACAGATGTAGAAAGCTTGTATAAAGATGCCTTCTGTTTTATTATTGAAATGTATCTCAATACAAGTTTTGCAGACACATTTCTCAGCCATCCACTCTTTAAGGCTCATCAGTTTAAGCAGTAAATTTGAAACAGTGGCCTTCAGACAAAAGGGGCTACATTACACAGCATGTTAGAAACAAAGGACAACTTTAATCATGGTCTACATAATTAAGTGTATCTAAAAATTTTAGATCAGATGCTGGAAATTATAAGCCTATTTGTGACCATTCTGCATATTGTGTACTCTTGATTATTGGTGAACATAATAGTTGCAAGAGGTTATATTAGGAGTGTGCTGCAACAGCAGCAGACCTATAGCCAATATAACTTGTACTGAAAATCTGCATCTGTACAATATACCTATCTTGGGTGGGTATTATGGATTGATTTTGCTCTGTCTCCAAGACTGAATTCCTTTTAGTAATTTCACTGTGTTGGGGGACCTCCTGGAATGTATTTTTCACATAATTTAATGAAAAATTAAATCGATGTACCCTCTCCAACACTGCTTTTGGATACGAAAAATAGTGCAGCAAGAGATTGGATTCAAATCTGCACTCTTGATCAGAACCAAAACTGTAACATAGATGCACTCAAGGAGTACAAAATTCTGCATTAATATGAGGCCTGCTGGTGTACAAAAGTTGATTACCTGAAGTGAAGAATATAGTGAAACCGACTCGAAACCCAGACAGCAATTCTTTCCATGAAGCTAAAGAACAGTACACATCCCCTCACTGGCATGCAAGTATCTTTATAAAATTGATTATTTAAATAAAAACTATAATAAAAAATCCTAATCTCCTTTTAGACAAAAGCCTTTGCAACACAGGCAACATTAAAACCTTGATGAGTTAAGCTTTTCTGGCTCTCTTCCCACAATAGAAGACCTTTCCTGACAAGGCTCATCACAGTTCCCTTTCATGTGCTGGCATGCTAAGAATTAATGTCTTAACTTGGGTTAAATAAATCTAGCGATAACCTGCTCATCTCTTGAACTAACTTTCTGATGACTGATTTATGCTATTCTCCTTATTATCTATGGCTACTAATGGATCATTAAACATGTAACTACTGGCTCTGGACTGTGAAACTGTCCTACTTACAGCAAAAAATTACATTTACAAATATTAATTTTCCCTTGTGACACAGAAATCTACCTGCTAAGCAATGACATTTCTTTCCAAATCAAGAACTTAGTCAAAAAGCAGAATCTTTCAGAGTTTAGAAAGACTTTTATCTGCTACTCAATTGCTAGGAGCAAACAGCTGAGCACTAATCTCATGAACTCTCCATACACCAAACAATTGACTATAGAAGAGTTTTGTGCATGAACGATTTGAAAAATTGAGCCTGTAACTGGAAAGGGGAAAGACTTAACAGTGGATTCATTTAAGGCTTTGGTACATAGAGTTTTAGAAGGTCTTTATTTTATGTTTCATTTGTATATTCAGAAAGTTGAATAAATCTCAAAAAAATTGCTTCAGCAGTATGTATTTATATCAGAGGTCTATTTTCAAACCTATCCATAACAGAAGGGGCCACAAGTAACCATGCATCAGCCAATTATGAAAATGACCATAAAACTCATCTCATCATTTGTTTTATTTGTATATAGTTAGGTTAAAATCAGACATAAATACTAGGAATGGGGCTAAGCAAAAGGTTGTTTCTGACCTCTTTCATTACAACACCCAGACTAGCGCTAACATGAATAAGATGTTTCACCAGATACTTGTGCATTCTAAAGCTTTATCACTAGATGAAGCGGAAACTCAATGCTTCTTACAAGAAGTGGTCCGTGAAATCAGATTTGCATTGCAAAAATTTATAGTCCCCTTTGTAGTGAAAGCCTGTGACATGTTATCTCACTTAAGTACCCAGCGCCAGATATGCAACTTTTGTTATCAGGTTACTGTCTCAAATGCATTTTTGGCTTTTTTAGCTGGTCTAAAGTCCTATTTTAGACTGATGGTGGCAGCTAATTTTTCTAGTAAGAAATATAAGATAAATGGAAACCTCTATATAAGTGTTGTATATTCTAACACACACATTCAAGGGAAGTGAGGGGAAGAGGTTTCTATAGCTAAACATGATCTCAAAAAATTCTTCCATATGTGGAAAAGACTGCAAAGCTAACATATAAATATAGATATATATAAATATACACACTGAGAAGTATGTATACATTTATATCACATTCATTAAACCTCAAAACATAAAATACATTCATTTCTGTAAGCAAAGGAGAGGTATAACTTTTCAATATACAAAATCCATCTCCTAGAGGTATCATAGACAGCAAAACCTAATTTCTACTTCTTAGTTTTAACACAGCTCCTGTTTAGCTAGTCTCTTAGTCAAATTACACATGTAATAAAATTAAAAGTTATGTGAAAAATCATCTGGCTATAATATAATTATGATTAAGAGGTAAGAATAACAATGGCATTAACAAATATTACAATCTCCTATTGGCTTTTACTTACAATGAGAAATCTGGAGTAGAGCGCAATGTCTGTAACTGTGAAATAACAGTATACCAAAACCAAGAACTAGAATATCCATGAAAGATAAATTCAAACTTAGAACAGACTCTTCCAAATTTCAAGGCTCTTTCTTTTGTTCCATTATGAGTACAATGTAATCCAAAATGACATTTAGCTTTGAAACCAAACATATTATCCTCAAAATCTGGGCAAGTTTCTGTGGAAGGCTATTTCAGTTTTCTTTTCAGTCAGAAATAGACAGATAGATGTCAGATGCAGGAAAAATGGTTATATCAGTAGATGGAGAGAATATGCTAACACATACTGACTTCTGGGAAATCTTTAGACAAAAATTACATCCTCATTAGAAAAGAAGTATTTACCATTCAGTAGTGTGTTTATAATAAACAATATAGCTATGATAACGGCATATAAGTTAATCGGAAAATTGACTTTTTAATGGTGACCATGATACAAACACGATTTTATTGCATTCAGTTCAACAAGTCTGAACAGCGTGAGACATAAATCACAAGTTCTTTGTTCTGGAGGAAGAATATGTGTATCAAAGATGAAAAGTTAGAGGAAATACTTAAAAATGCAAAAGCATTTATATGACTAATTTGCACTGCACTCCTGAGATCTCAAAATACTAATTAATTCCAGCACAATACTAGTTATTTAGAGTGGATATGCCTGGGATTGTTTATACTGAATGTACCAACAAGCAACCTTGCCCTGCCCAAATTCCTGTATTAAATAAATCCATGTGACTCCGATGAGCTTAGTGTAAGCTTAGCACTGTGCTAATGCAATTGCATGATTCCTTGCAGCTTGAGGCACCAGCAGAACAAGTTCACATACAGTTAGTGAACAGACAAGAGCAAGCTCACACCTGCCCAAATACAACAAGTAAACATACAGGATAAAGAAACACACAGAACATTAAACAAAACTGCATTAGGGAGGGAGCCAATAATTCCAACTTACTACATTAAGAAGCTATATCATATCACTTCTTTTATATACTAAAATGTCACTGGTGCTTTGGGTTCCCTCCCCTTTTTTTTCTTCTTTTCTAAACAACTAAAAGACAAAGTTTTAATTTTGCAGAAAACTCCCAAATGTCATATTTCATTTTTTCAGATACTGCTCAGATTACATTTTCTACTCACAGTCTAAAGAAATTTGAAGAATTTTACAAATAAGCTAAAATAAACTGTTTTGTTTTATCTTTGTTCTCCTTTTAAGTTGTGTTGTTTTGCCTTGTGGTTTTGGGTTTTTTTTTAAAGACAAATCCCAGTTTTAGTATTCCCAAGGACTGTTCAGGAGTTTGAGGTTGGCAATTTTCCAGTATGGTCACAGAATGTAATACATTGTGCTAATAGCCAGGGTTGCCAAAATATACAAAGAAGCATGCACTCCTTTCCCCCTAAAATTACATATGGATCAATACAGTGATTTGCAGATCAGGATTCAGAAACTAAAATAATAATCGTTCTTTGACTGTCCTGTGGCTCTGATTTCAAAGTCTTCCACCTCAAACAAAATCCCATCTGACCTGTTCAGAGTCTTTCACATCTCATATTTCAGCAACTCCAAGGATATTTAGCAGTTCCAGCTGATGCAAAAAAAAAACTGTTGCCAGGAGCAGTCACCACTTTACAAATCAATAAACACTTTTTTTGAAAGCAGATGGTCTTCTTCAAAAAGTTATCCGTTAGTGGCATACTCCTTCTTTGCAAAAGTCATATTGTTGTCAAGTTCCGTGCATCATTGAATGTGATTTCTTTTCTCAAATAAATGAGTTTAGCACCATACTTTAAATCAAAATCTTTTTAAAATGACACCTATTTAATACTAAGCTGTCAGTTCTTTAAAAGTTGTCTTTCTGACTGGAGAGTGGCAGTAAGGGAAGTGTCACAGATATAAATTGCTCTATCATTTTCCTAATAAGGAGGACTTTTCCTCTACGTAAGAGGGTAGTTCAGAAGCCTCGAACTACCTTTTGGGCCTCTTTGCTGAGATTTCAGAGTAATGAAAAACTAGATGGTGAGTTTGTGACCAATTACTTCTAAACACCACCACCTTGTAGAAGGGCTATCAAAAATATTTTAAATAAGAACAAAAACTTTATGCAGCCAGACTGGATTAAGATGTAAAAGGACATGCTACATGCATACGACACTGTGTGACATTCTATCCTCAATTTCAGCTGAGAATAGGGCCAACTTTTTGGAAAGCAGACAGATCCTACAGCCTTATGGCACTCCCTATGATATCCATATTTTTCTAAAAATTAGATTATTTTTATTAAAATATCTTCTCTCATCATAAAACAAAATTAAAATATAATTATAGCCTTGATGACCATTGAGTAAAGCATTCAGCGCTGACTCAACTACAACTTGAAAATTCAGGAAACTCTTATGAGAACCACTCTATGCTTTATGTTTTTAAAAATCTCCTGTACTATTGGGAGTAAGAAGATTTGATAGTTCTTGTAGTCATCACTATTGGCAATAAAGTCCTAAAGTATGAAAATTGTTTGTATGTTATGCCTGCAGTCTTCCACTGTGTGGATACAGAATGAGGTTCTTCCATATGCCCTCTCAAATAGTATAATTTCCTATTAAGAATGCCATCAAGCTGATTTACATATATCCTAGACACATATACGCCATAGACTACCTACAGAACTTCTTGGATTTAAATAATCAAGATAGTTTTTTCTACTATGCAGTTCATAAGCAGCAACTTGAACTTAGGACTTTCAACCACATAGCAAAGATCTCATGAACTTGAACAAGGAAGTCCTGGGTAATAGCAAAAGAATGCTATTAGGTATGTGGAGATCATCCTAGAGTTAGTGATCTGTCACATGTGCCAATAAGTTAAGGGCTGTTTCAGAGACAGCAAGGAATGTAAAATGCCTCTGCAAATTAACAGTAAGTGAATAGGAGTGACTACAGCATGAAACTCGGAACAGGATACAAATAGTGAGGGGCAGAAAGGCTTCTGCAATTGGAAAATGAAATGGAATGAAGGGTTTCAATTTGACCAGACTTGGGGTTAGCAAAAGAGAGTTCCCTGTTGGTTTGTAACTTACAAGCCTTTTATGATACTAGAAGTGCAGAAGACGATTCCAAAAGGACTGTAGTACAGTAAGGCAGCTGTGGCAGGGAATACAAAAGTGCTGATTCAACTTTCAACAGGAACAGCAATTTGCTTCAAGAGCACAGACACCTATGTGACACAAACAGGTACTGCCTTCAAAACATTTTTGATACAAGGAAGAAAACTGAAAGACAATGCGGGCAACCAAGGCCAAGAGAAAAAGTTTTTAAGGAAAAACAGTACGCTTGTAGAGGTGAGAAATAAGAGAGGAAGGGGGTTGGACAGTAGGCTTTGTGATGAAATCTACAGTATGCTGCAGGACAGCTTCTAAATCTGGAAGTTCAAATTTATTTAGCCACATTTGGGTTAGGTTTTTTTGCCCCAGATAGATCTTGGAGGCAACAATCCAGATTAGATTACTGTAATGCACTCTACAAGGGGCTACATATTACAACTCCTTGGGAACTGAAGCTAGTACAGAATGCTTATTAAGCTCATTTTCATGCTAGGAGCCAGAATATAACACTGGCTGCCAAAATGTTTCCAGGTGGAGTTTAAGAAAGATTGCCAACTCTGAAGCCGAAACTGAAGAGACTAAATTTAAGTTTTTAGTGCAAAACAGCAAAATTATCTTTTTTTCCAAGTTTTTAAAAGACTAGCAAAAATGGTTAGTATCGCAATGTTATTGACATGGCAGCACTCAATCCCCAGAAATTTATTTATATCAAATAAAAATCAGATGCATCAACATAACTAGGGAATACATCACGACTCACTGTAACATGCCTATGTGTATGGGCAGAGGAGCATTAGAGTCTTCCTACTGCTTGTGAAGTTTTCTTACATCATTCTCAGAGTTCAGGTCCAGACATACAAGGGCAAAAAAAGGTTGCCAACCTCTCCCTAAACAGAAGAGCCTAGACCATGTGCCATACACTCCCCATAACAGGGTATGATACTGAGTAACAGTTATATCAAAAACATGATCATGAGAACAAAATGTTAATACTTGAACTGAACAGCACCACATTAAAATCATGCATATTTCAAGCAGATGCATGTGTGTTTTTCTTTAAAGAGATTGGTGCTATGCCGTTCACTTTAAAGGGAATAAAGACTCACAGTAATGTATATACAGTTTTTACATCAGTAAGTGTGAAATGTCTTATTCATCGTTACATATATGTACTCAAATGCACACATACATTCTGTTGTTGACACATATACAATGGTTTTCCATTTAAAGATTCATTAGACTCAATAGTGAAAAAGGTTTGGGTTTTTTATAACTAACCTAGTTATTCTTGGTGAAATAAAATTTACCACTCCTAATCTTGCTTTGGTGGGCTCTGAAATACAATTGATCATCGTCTTCTTTATAACAACATTTTGTATTAGAAGACTTATGTCTCCCCTTTAGTACTTTCTAGACTAAATAAACCCAGTTCTTTAAGCCTTCTTCATAGGTCACGTTCTCTAAAACTCCTATCATTCTTGTTGTTCTCCTTTTGCCCCTTTCTATTTTGTCAATCTTTCTGAAAGCATGGTGATCAAAACTGTATACAGCTTTTCAGATGAGGTCTCACCACTGCTCAAAAGAATAATGATTTCCTGCTTCTTTTCCAGTATTACATCCATCCCAGAACTGGATCCAACCTAATTTCAATGGTATTCCATTGAACAATCCAGATTCCTTTTTCCATGTTATTGCCTCATCAGTATATGTGACATCTTCCTTGTAAACGGACTTGGTTTTACTGAATTTCTGATTATTTATTCTAGACTTTGTCTCAAATTTTTTAGACTGGAGTAGTTTAAATTCTTAATTGCTCATGCTACGTCTGCAGCTTCTTGCAGCTTTATTATCATCAGTATCCATGTTTTTTTCTATTTCATCACTGAAATAAGTTCTAAAAAATACTCCACAGAAGCAGATAAAGGGCAGACCTCTTTGGATCCCTGATGTAACTGTCCCTCCTGTATGACAATGAGTAATGGAAAAGTTGTCTGCAGCATGTTACTTGTATCAGTTGCACACCCATCTCATGTTGTTTTATAATTAATTAAAACGGTCTTATTTACAGTTACAGCTTTTATTATTGTAATGCATTTCACATTACATGTTAACTACATTACAAATTAATGTATTCACTTGTATGTTACAAATATATGGTGGGACAGTGTTAAAGGCCTTATGAATTCAAAGTATGTCACAGCTACCACTTTATTCTTAAGCCACAAAGCTAGCTACCCTATCAAAGGAAATTAGATTTGCTTGACAGAATTGTCCTTGACAAATACAGGCAGACTAAATATAGGATGGGTATGCTATGTAACAGCAATCTAGACCTGCACTCTGTTTTAGAGAGTGGCCCAAAAGTGCCACCTAGGAAAAAGTACAAGAATAAAGCGAGTACACAGTAATAATCAGTCTCGTATCTTCAAGGATGTAACATAAATATAGTTTATCTGGTGTAGGAGAGGAACCACCAGCCAATGATCAGGAAAAGAGGATATGGACAAAGCAAGTATAAGGTGATCTGATATACACTGACATCAAGCGACTAGAAATGAACAGTAAAAAGACTACTGGTTTTCTATTGAATCACTGATTAAGTGACTGACTTCCCAAACTCTAAAATAAAATTATTCATAAATCCCCATATATTTTATGTGTACAGGTGAGAACAGTATTTGCCTTCCTTGAGCCTCCAAGGATATCCTATATCCCACACAACAACTGTTGAATATAATCACAAATAGTTCTGAGCAAAACTGAAATTACTAGTACTAGTAAATACTAGTAAAATAGCTAGTATTATGTGCTCTATCGTTAATCACATACCCATTTCCACATTCATATCTTTTTTTTTTTAAGTTCTTGAAGATGTTTTGGTACAGACTTGCATTATGCTTCTTACCCATTCTCTTTCTTGAATAACCTGTAACTGTACATTGAAAAGCACCTTCTTCACTAAATGTTAGCTCTCTTACATTGTCTTGTCCCTCATATTTTGTTTACAGGTTTAGGTTTCTTGAAATAGTTGAAACTAGTGTCAGTAACACAGAGGTTGTTGTTACTGTTGTTCCACATCTCTTGCCTTTATTCTGTTTTTCTCAATCTATTCCTTGCACAAAGCCAAATCCTTTTTTATTCATGGTAATTTTCAGATAATTTTGCCTTCTTTTATTAATTCAGCCAACTTTTCTCTGTTAAGCAGAAACAGAACTAAAACTGAGACAACAAGTCCTTAATACCCTCCTGAACTCTCTGAAAGAAAAAGTTGATCTTAACTTGTACCAAGATCTTAAAAGACTTTGTGTTGTTCAGGTTTGGTTTTTGGTTTGGTTTGTTTTTTTCTCAGTTGGCATCCAAGAAATTTGAGTTTTCTCATGCTTACTAGTGCCTGTCTTTAGTACAACTCTACTGTCATTTGCCTTTCCATCTCTTGTTCCTGATTAAATAGTCCATCAGACATCCCTGCTGTAACTTCTTCAGTGGTTTTTTTTCTACTTTTTTAGTGCTTTTATTTCTACTCGAACATCATGAACTTATAATTTAGTATCAAAAAATGATTCTTTATATAAAGCAATTTTTTTTTTTTCCCCCCAGGGTTCTGTAACTGGAAAAGTGTTACTTGCTTCTATAGACTTTTTTCCTACTTCAGATAAATATGTACATGGGCAACTTTCCCCCTTGCCCTACTGTGACAGTTGCTCTGAAAACTCCTACAGTTTTCAACTTTCACTCATTGTAGTAGGCTAGGGTGTCATACAGTGCAAAGCAGTCTATCTTAAAATTAGAAAGCCATCTTCAGGCCAGACTCCATTTGATTCAGGCATGGCAGCAGCACACCTTACATGTATGTTTTAATTTCAAAATAGAATTTCGTTTCTTGAAATTTCATGTACTACAGCTTAGGTTATTTCCTTTGTATTTCTTATGGCTTAGCATTTCATACACACACATATACACATATATGCAAGCATGTACACACACACACCAACACACACTATGTTTTACCATAACAAAATTTTAGCAGTATCAGACTCAGACACCTCGAAAAATTATGAAAACATGTTCACTTTCAGAAGGTTATTTTAAGGATGAGATAAAGTTGTCGCTAGAATTCAAAATACTATTTTGGTATGTATATATAAAAATACAATGTACATTTTCTGTAATTACATAATAAATTAAAGAATTTATGATTTTCAATTCTATGAATTTATAATGATAGCATTATTTTCAATATTCTAAGTACAAAACTAAAGCAGTTATTTTATGTTGGCATCATTGGTCTTTAAGCTTTCCAGAAATAAAAGGCACAGCATTTTCTATTTGGAAACATTTGTTTCAAGTATATCAAAAAAATAAACATTTCGGTCAAGGTGTCTGCTTCACACAGTTGTCTACAAACCAGAAGTACTGAGTTTGCACACCAGACACTTAGAAAATTTCTGTGTATTGACAGCAACATTATCTGAAAAAAACACGTGAAAGTATTCCAAAAGACAAAGCTTTGGAATGTTAGCAAACCACAGAACATCACATCCTCTTCATTCCAAACATATAAATTGTAAATATTAATTTTAAAATATGACAGTAAACTTGTTTAATAATTCTGTAATTTATTTTTCACTTAACTTTCATATCATTAATATATTAATAAAAGCAAATACATATTTACAATTTTTTTTTGTTTGAAAAATTACATTTATTTCTAAATGAATACTGACATTTACAAAATCAAACCAGTGTTTGAGATAGATGTTTTTTCACCCTGGGTCTAGAAGAAAAGTTTCAATGATATCATTCTCAATTAACATACTTTAGAAAACCATGTTATTAGCATAGTTATTAGCCTATTCTGAAACACAGGACTCTAAGGAAAGCAATACTCTAAGAAGAATAATCATAGAATTTCATAGAATCATAGAATTGTCAGGATTGGAAGGGACCTTAAAGATCATCTCTTTCCAACCCCCCTGCCATGGGCAGGGACACCTCCCACTAGAGCAGGTTGCTCAGAGCCCCATCCAGCCTGGTCTTAAAAACTTACAAGGATGGGGCCTCCACCACCTCTCTGGGCAACCTGTTCCAGTGTCTCACCACACTCATGGGGAAGAAATTCTTCCTAATGTCTAACGTGAATTGAACTATCTCTAGTTTTAATCCATTCCCTCCAGTCCTATCACTACCTGACAGCCTAAAAGGTCCCTCCCCAGCTTTCTTGTAGGCCCCCTTCAGATACTGGAAGGCCACAATAAGGTCTCCCCAGAGTCTTAATACTCCACAGAGTCATAATACTGAATTAATGAACATTTTTAAACTAACACAGCTCTGGGACATGGTTTATCTTGCCTAGTTAAAGATGCATCACTACTGATTTTAAGCTATATCTATTAATTGAAAGCCTCAACAGAAAGATGCTTTTAAAACCCATTTAGAACTGTTGGTTTACAAGTTGCCAAAGGGAACGACTGCATAGGTTTTTCAATACTAATTATTAATCCATTTACTTTAAATATTTAAACAAAAAATTATTCCAAAAAGTACATACTTTTGAAATCACCAATAATCAGTAATTTTTTCACTAAATTTCTACTGGAAAGTTGTGTTATGAAATGCTGAAAATAGCTACAAGACTTTTAAAGAAAGATGAGGAAGAAATATAAGACACCAGACAAAAAGCCAAAATATTTACATTGTTTCAGGGATGTAAATACCAGAGCTATCAGTTTCAGTTCAAAAAACATATCACATGCTTATTATTTCTTTGGAGTATTTATCTTTAAATATCAAAATAGTAACATAAGAAAACTGAAGGTGAAAAAGAGGTGACTAACCTGATCTGGAGAGGGTCTGTGGTTGGAGTGTTGTGGCCTTCCAGGAGATCGATGATGGTGGTGGTGGTGATGGTGGTGGTAGTGGTGATGGTCATCATCATAGTTATCTGCCATCAACTTCATTCTGTTTTGTGTCTGTGTAAGATGTAATGTGAGACAAAAAGGAAGATGTTAAAGGAAGAACTTAGCATTTTTTTTTGGTGGTTTTCTGTTTGGTTTTGGGTTTTTTGGGGTTTTGTGTGCGTGTGTGTGGCTGTGAGGGTCTAACAATAGAAGTCCAGACTGATGAGTAACAAAGACAAGGAAACAGCAATAGGAAAAGATAACAAAGTATGTTAACACATTTTCTGTCTCATATTTCAGATAAGTAGAACTGAAAAAAAAAAAAGTCAGAAAAGGATATTATCAACAGTGCTGTGTGTGAAGAGTGTCAACATCCAGCTTTTCTAAATTTACTATTTTAGAACAGTTCCTGTTTTTCCAGTATATTATTAACTTGTAAAACCTCACTGAAAGGAATATTAAGTGTACTTCAAATATTTACAGTTAGCTACTGAGGCATATCAACAACAATCAGGAGTAGTTATGCTAAAAGCTTTATATTGGCTTAATTATTTTAATTGTATACCAAGATCAGCCTGCTAAACAGTAAGTTACAAAAATATGAAAATGAACTGATACAGAAACAGGCATTTAGAGAAGTAATTGATTATGGAACTTGACACATTATTAAATGGAAGTAAGTCTTAGATATAGATCTTGAAAATAAAAAAGATCAATACTTCATCTACTGCAGTCTACAGATAATAAAATCTATGTCACCGTGAGATAACAAAATACACTGTTGCCCTTTATCGTTATTATAATTATTCCATACCATTAAATACATCAACTGGAATAATTCAAAGCTTGCTCATAATATCAAAATTATCTTACTACCAATTGCCCAATGGATACAAACACATTCTGTGATTCTGTGATACAGTGGATACAAAGTGGATACAGTACTTACTTTTTCTGTTAGTAAGACTGAAGGTTGCCTCAGGCAAATATTAACATTTAATCAAGTTTAACTTATTTTTGCCCTAACAAAACCCAGAAGAAAATGCCTTCAACGCTCAAAGACTACTAAAATTAGAAGAATCAATTGAGACTTATATAAATAATATGCAGATTGCTATTAAACTCTCCAATTTTAATGTTTTTCACTGAAGTAGAAAAGAGATTTTGAAAGAAAGAAAACTAAATATTCATATCACACATTATTTAAAGTATACAAAAATATGTGAGGAAAACTGTGAGTGGCAGAGATCACTGAAAACCCTGATGTGTCTTTTTAGCTATTTTTTTTCTGTAGTATTTCATAATGTTTCTCAAGCATTTTGCATGATGTCCATTAGAAGGATTACAGAAAACTAGTTTACAGGAGGGGACTGTTCTCAGCTCAAGTAAAAACAACCAACTGACCAAACTAAACCCTTTAATCATCCACAACAACAAGATAGAGAAACAACCGCAGATCAGATGTGCACATATTTTAGCCACTGTCAGACTTTCTGAGCATCTCTACAGCACTACAAGAACATCATCTCAGCATGTTATAGAACAAATGTCCTCCACAGGTCAAGTGGTGGATTCCTTTGAACAGGAATTGCACTGGCACTACATGATATCAATTTGCATTTTGGAATATTATTTTCCATATAGTTGGAACTATTTCATTTTCTCCCTCCCACATAAGAAGATGGAAGAATACAGATGTATGAATTTTGGCTATAAATTTCTACCAATTTTGACAAAAGAACAACTCAATCTCAAACACTGCAGTTGGTCTTTTTGTCTTTTAGATTCAAAGAGGAAGGCCACTTGAACAAAAGAGTGAAAAAGATGGAGAATTAATAGACAAATAATAACCCACTTACTGTAAACACTGTAATATCCTGCCTCTTTTGGGAAGCTCCTAACATTTTATTAGTTTATTTTCCTATCAAAGAACAGCCTTAAATTTCCTACCTTTCAACTGTTTTCCATAAAAGAATGCAAAAGTTAAACAAGATGATATATGCAATCCTAAAAGTGTCTCCTGTAATGAGGTGTTGGGGATTAGACATGTCATGGGATAAGAACTGTAAATGAATGATGTCATCTTTCTAATTTGGTGCTGAAATATAAATAAACCACTTCTAATGTTTCTTCCTTTTGGATGCTAGACTGCAGTAAGATGTGCACAAAGAAATGTTAATGCTGTAGTAGGCTTCCTTTATTGTGTCTATTCTGGAAGCAAAATATATAAGAAAGATGAAATAAGAATTTCTTTTCCACTCAAGTTATCATCAAATCATCCAAACTTTTACATGACCTGTGAATGTCAATAATTTATTAAAATGATACTAAGTATTCTGCAATATATTATTTTTTAAAGCTTTTATTTTTTGTTATCTCTTCACAAAAATGCCTAGTATGAGGTTGTCTCCTCTTAGCTTCTGTCAGAGTGCCATACTTCCACATTGAACTGTGTTTTCCAGGTACGTTTAGCTTTGACTTAAGAAGTACAAAACATGGTATGATTATAAATTTATAAAAGATGGACTTTTGAGGATGATCATCAGGAAGATTTCTGAAGGAGGAACAAAAGTAAAGCCATCCAGAACAATAAAATCCTTTTCAAGTCCTTCTAAACAAAATTCTGTAACATTACTTCTGTCTACTTCCCTTGCTAACTCTTTTAATCTTTACTAGGCTCTGAAATGCCAGGTATATTTTTATTTGAGGAAGAAATTAATTAACCACACTGGAATTCATTCAAGACCTCAGGGCTTCACACCCCTACACCTACATACAAGCACATCCACAAACACACAGAAAGGCATACACATTTTAGGCCATTGGTTTATCAGACAGTTTTCCACATGAACTAGGTCCCATATCCACACATTAGGACACTGCCTCAGCACTGAATGCAACAGAAAAATACCACCTATCAACTTGGTAATGCCATTATTTCCTGCAACGTCTTCAGCATACTTGAAAATTTCCTATTCAGGAACATCCAAGACCTTTTCTTATACTACTTTTGAAAGCACAACACATTATTCAGTATGATTTTCCTAGATGATTGGGAAACTCAGTCTCAGAATGTACAATTCATGAAAATTAGAGTGAGGACTGTGCATGTATTTAAACTGTGCATATCTAATTTGCATCATATGTTAGTCTGCATGAGTGACCTGACACCTGAAAACATTACACAGTTCAAAATTTTATTCACATTTTCCATTCAAAACTATGATCTTTGATATGATTTTCCTGAAAATGAGTTTCTCAAAATGTACATAGACAAAAAAGCTCTGACAAAAAAATTATCATATCAACAGTTCTTTTTGAAAATGCCTGGTGAACAGCAGGCCCACACCTGAGAAGAAGCAGGTTTTAATTTGGATTTATACTAGGAAAAAAAAACCTTGAACTTGTAAAATGTAACAATTAACTGCATCTCCTACAGATGATGTATAGACTTGCAAATTTTAGCCTAAACAGTTGCCTCAGACTTTTTTGCTTTAAATTTATTGACTACATTCAATAAATACTGCATCCATTTTGAAATAAAAGGAATTATAGAGAAATTAAAAACAGTTTAAATCTAGGTGCACAGGTATATTAACCCTTAGGGCTTGAAATAGTTGCCATTGATCATTCAATATCACTATTTGCTAAGCTGTCAAGGTCATGAATGTTATGTATAATTGAGTTTTTAACCCACTTAGCAAAGAATTTATGATCTAGCACTGCAAGAAAACTGACAGATATTTCTTGTCCTCCTAAAATTCTGATGGGTTTAAGTAAGGATCTACTGAAAATGAAATTAAAATCTTTGATTGACTGGTAACAGACTAAATAGCTTAACAGCAATCTGTAACTGTAAAACTATAATATTAAAACTGTCTTTTAAAAATATTTTAGCAAGCTGGCAATAGGGAACTATGCTTTGATCTGTCATCTGGATGAAGTTAACAACAAAACTCTCATGAATGAGGTTCAAGTGAGGAAAAATAGTAAGACTTGTTGCTCTGGGATATAGGTGTAATACCATTCAATAGCTATTACTTTCCTTTGGATTTTCTTAATCTTTCTGCACAAAATGGAATTTGAAACATTTCTAGAATATTCACTTTCAACAGGGTAGGAGTTTTCCCTATATGATATGGGAGGGGGGCCTATATAAGGCCTAGAAGCTATCCTGGAAATATTCTGTGGTCTAATTATTATAGTGTGGAATTTAAAAATCCAGAGACCTACATTCTCGCTTTGATTCTGCAATGGCCTTCTGTTGTCTTCAGCGACACAAGACTTCTATTTCTTGCAATCTCATAATTTGAAAAGAAGCATGCTAGTATTTCTACAAAGCACTTTGAGATGCTTATGTGTCAGACATTTAACTCTAGTCTTCCTAATTTTTACTAATACATCATTAAATCTGAGCTTTTTTTTGTCCTAACCCAGTAATTTTAGAAAACACAAATACAATATTTTAACTTTGAAATCCAGAAGTAAAGGATCTGAAAAAATGGTGTGTTTAAGAATATAGTTCACTAAGTTTATTCAGAAGTTGCATAAACTTAGTGGAATTAACCTGGATTTAATGAAAGCATGTGCAGCTGCAATTTGTTTTCCAGTATGAATCCAGTGCTCCAGGCCTGAATTCCATTAGCAAAGGGTTAAAAAAATATTTGCTAATTAAGCCAGCTCTGTACTTGCTCTGTCCAAATAAAATCAGATTTCATGCCAGAACAATATTTTTATACATTCTTTGAAAACTGACAGGTGAAGAATTTTTTATCATTGCTACTGCTGCACAAGATGAAAGTTGCTATCTGTCACAGAAAAACAATTTTTAGCTGATTTGTTGTTTGATTAAGTTACAGCTAATTAAATATTGGACAACAAATGCTGTACTTGACCTCAAACATCTTTAAAGTTCACCAAATTACATTTGTAACTCATAATCTTTTAAAGAACTACAGCAGTTTGCATGACATGAAGACTTTATGAAAAAAAGAATATATTAGTTCAATAAAAAAATACAAAATATTCCACAATGCAGACTGTTAAGCCTGTGCAACCAAGGAGTATAGTCTTGAGAAGTATCTATGAAAAATATTTCAGAGGGCGACACGGAATGTTGTGTTACTAAGTAATCCTTATGGTGACTTCTAAGACCAAAGAAGTCATCACAGGCTGCACTGAAAATTAAAATTAAATGCCACGTGAAGTCTGTATTTCTAGAACTCAATTAAGTTCATCGCTTTTTTTTTTTTAACTCTTCAGCAAGTTTTTATTTATTTCACTTCTGTTGTCTTATCATCACAATATTTTTCTGAGATCAAAAATTACAAGTTCAAGTTCTAAACTTGAAGCCTCTCTAAAACATGTTCAACTTCACTATCATGCGGTTCCACCCTCCTTGAGAATCTCAAGCTTACTAGATATATGAATCCTGCATAAGTAATAAATAATAATAGATAATAAACCAAATAATGAGCTTAATTTGCCATCTAGAAAAGAGATTTAAGAGAGGTACCATTGCAAAGTTTCAGCTGAAATTTCTTATGCTTAAACTTCTTTATATACTCAGAGCTTTTTGAGCACTGTTTCACTAATTATCTAGTTGAAGCAAAAAAGATTAATTCCAAGGCTACTATTATTAAAAATCCCAACCTTGAGACTGCTCTGAATTCTGTTTTTATGACAGCACACTTATTGAATCACCACATGATTAAATCAGACAAATTATTAAAATATATACACCAGTTATGGCTTTGACAGAAATACTTGTGTCATTTTTCCACAAGCTGAAGGATCTGTTAATTGGCCATTGCTTTAAAGGATCTTTTGACAATAGTAGAGCTGCATGGAAAAGGCAAACTTCAATATTCTTAAATATACTTCAAAGTATTCCAGAGCTTGTATTACTTTATGCTAATTATTCAAGCCACTTCTAACAGCATACCACTAGCAACACAATTCTAATTGTTTTCAAATTAAATTACACTCTTCAGTCATTAGAAATACATGATAATATTAAATTCAGGCTTTTTTGTTGCTTATGCAGCGAGTTTTTAGACATCAAGAAAGTTACAATCGAAAAAAACCTTCAGTTATGAAGACACTAACCTTGCACGCACTCATCAGTAATCAAAGGACAAGAAAAACACTATGGTATGGTAACTAACTAGGAACTCCAGATGCTAAATAACTATCATAATCATAACCGTATGGGTGTTGCAATGCATCACTATAGGATAGAGTTATGTTTTACTGAGTGCTTAATTATGCATTTTCTAACATCCCTGTAATGTAATCTGTTCTTATATTCTTACACTTAACTGTAGTTTAACATGGGTTTTGCTACTTTATTTCCTGCTTCCATTGAAGAACATTTTTTTTTCCGTGTTAAAATTCCAAATGGGCTAATAAGTACAAGGTTTCTTCCCTGTTGTAGTGTATGACTTGTCTTGGAAAGTGTGAGAGACAGGATGCATGCAGACTAAAAATGTGCATGATAGCTTACTGGAGAGAAGTTTGGTTACTCCTCATTTAGCTCTTTTTAGTTTTTACCTCACTAATAATATGTCTGTTGCATATGAAATAGAGAACACAGTAAAGCTTTTATGCTAAGAAAGCATATAAATTTTTCTTTTTCCCATCTATATCTAGTTATATATTACACATAGTCATGTTATGTTTTACATTAAAATCTTAAAATTCTTATCAGTTGTAGCATGCATGTAACCAGAATATCTGTTCTTCAGGCCCTGTCTGCTCTCCCCAGTTTCCCAGGACAGAGAATAGGCACTACGAAACACTATTGAGTGTTTTCCAATTTTTCGTGAAATACAGAAGCAATTGCTGGTCACATTGGATACTCTGACCCCTGTGCAGCAACCGAAAGCCAGTGTAGATCTTCTCAAAGACTTGGATTTGATAATTTAGTGTTGAACATAAGCATAAAAGTTGTACATGTATTTGAGCTCCTTTTTCATTAGAGTACTATTTAACTATTAACAACCATTACACCCACTGCTTTGCAAGATTACAAAAGGTAACTAAGTTATCCTGAAAGAAGACAGAGCACATTATAAGTCTCCCTCTTCAAGAGCTGAAGGGTAATAGTCTCACAAACACCAGCTGGGATAGCAGACACTTGGCAGACTGAGACAAGCAGCAGTTCCAAGTGCCAAGCAGACACTTACCTAAAGTATTAAGGCCAAATTTCAATTTTCCTGACACTTGTGATTGAATAAAGTTATGTTGATTTGAAAATGGTCCATTTGACTTTTTAGCTGCAGTCTCTGCATTTAGAGTTTGTGTTTTTGAAGACTTTTTAAGTTCTGTGAATTAAAAGTATGGCTTGAAGCGCAGGAAATATCTTGTAATAATACAGCATACTCAGTAATGTATAGGCTAAAGTCATGCTAAAAATATTTGTCTGAGTCCTACTACTAAACTTGGTAATTACATAGCAGTATGTAAGAACATAGATGCAAAGAAGTGGTTTAAAAAGCATAATTAAAGCTCTGAAACAGTAGCTGCCTGAGGACATCTCAGGACAGGTCCTACTAAATGCAGACAAGCAATGTAAGAAGGTAAGGTTCTCTTTTAACTTTTTTTTTACAACAGGAAATAACTCATTAAAAAGATACTTCCTCATAATAATTATTTAAAACCAGACATGAATCAGAAGCTTCAGCAGCTAAACAAGAGGTTAGAAACTTCAAATCTTTGGTAAGTATCACTGATTGTCTTTCAGCATCTTTCATCTCTGAATAGTTAATTTCAGCTGTATTTTTTTTTCAATTTCATTACCCAGCCAAGCTCTCTCATTTCTATTGTATACAAATACAGCCTAAGTTGAAATTACTACATTTCTTCCACTGTAGACAAGAAAAATTGATAAAACAAATTTCAACACATGGATGGTATATTGTAATATGGACTGAAATGGAGATAATATCACAACAATGTCTTGATATGCTTTATAGAGACATGTTAAATATAACTAATTTTTGTCTGATGCTAGATTGTAGAAATGTAAGTTTTATTCACCATGACAGGAGCAGAAAAATATGACACCTAATTTTTACAGTATTTGTTTAATAACTGTCTACTTAGCACTGTACTTGAGATCAAGTGGTAAACTATATTTAGCTTTATTATCACAGAGTACTTTGTAGTAAAACTTAAGGACTTATTTCAGAAATGTCTCATGGAGAAAATAAACAAACACCTTTTTGGCTTCAGAATTCACTACATTTCTTTAAGTTACTTAATACCCATGTTCACCTATCAAGCCAGCCAGATCAAAAATTACAAAAAGTCCAGTGTTAATATATACCTTACTTTATATATGAATTACCTATTTTTTACATTTAAGATTTTCAGTCTTGGTAAAGTTAAACTGTCTGAACAAAGTGCATTGTGACAGCAATAGCTATTGAGAGGTTCTAGTATAAATTCACAATGAGATTATCACCAGTGCAAAAAGGTGCTATTAGACATGGCCATGCTTAAGATATAAATTATTCACGAATTAAAAATGTCTCAACAGATTTTAAAGCAGATCAACAACTACAAAGCCCGAAAGCACTTATATACTGGGCCTGTGATGCCTTCCGGGCCTGACTGCTACAGGCTACACGGCCAAAAAAGCCCCTCTCGTTGGAAAATATTTGTGTAAAAATACCATCTGAAAGAATTTGGATTCCTGAAATAAGGAAGAAAAAATCATGTCATATCCAGCTAAGAACTGATTCCTTCAACTTTTGTAATATAAATTGCCAAATTTTACTGGGAATGTGTGAAAAGTGTGTGAGCACTGCCAACATTTTCAGTGTCTTTCCAACCCCATTTATTCTGAATTAACTAATTTAATTAGGTAAATGCTATTAGCTACACAGATACATTCTCTTTTTTACCTTGTGTCATATGGAGCCTGCTGTATTAAGCTACAGGGAGAAGTGGCACTCTGCTGTTTCACCCCAACACTAATCTGTCTGCATTGGGTTTCTACCTAAGCTGCTTGTCCTTGGCGACATTGAGAATTACAGACTCAGAATCAAAAGAATAGATGCAAAATTCATATTACAAATTAAGAGAATAGAATGTTAAGACATGTAGAAATATTGCCTTAGGATACTTCTAATTAATAGAAAAGTATTAACTACAAAGATTCTTAAAATACTAAATAAATTTAAGACCATTGGATGCATGGGCTGCTTGCATTGATGTCAGTGGGATCTCAATAGACACATATAAAATCACAGATTAATAGCCATTTTTCTACATTGCCTGAGAATTTCTAAGGAAAAAGTAACCAGACTGATTTAATATATGAAGTTATTAGAACGTCTATTCTTACCTGCCCAGAATAAAACAAAGAGCTCATGTAGCATAACTGTAACAAAAATAAAACTCATAAAGATTAAGGCTCTTGGACTATTCCTTTGTTCAGTTAGGTGCCTAAAGCTTGTGTAACACCAATGTTATGAGTGATACTAAACAGTATAAACAGAAGAACAAAATAGCAAAAATGGTCAAGTATGTCTGCCATGTGAATGGCTTTATAAAACTGGTTCTATTTACTACACAGTAACATTTAGACTCAACAGTAAAATAAATCTCTCTCTGAAGGAGATCTGTGTATATAATAATAATAAATAATAATGTGGTATTCTGGGCTCCTATAATATTGCCACCTGTGAAATATAAGGAAATTAGATATACTAACTTAGTTTCACAACATCAGAAACAGAAGCAATAGTGGTTAGGGACCAACACAATACCAGGACAGTGCTACTGATAACAAGGTCTACAGATGAAACTGTCTACAGATACCTTAAGAAAGCACTGCTAGACTTCTTTGTTCCTACACTGGTTAAATATTAAAGGGCTTAAATGAAATAAATTAATGCACAGTGCTGCAGAATAATGTTTTGTGCTGACAGAATAATCACAATCACAACAACTTCTAATCCTATCCTTTTTCTTATATGGTAATACAAACACTTTCAATATCATAAAATACACCATGCAATATAGCTGAATTAATCTAACAGGGAAAATAAAACTTGGAATATTTTGCTATTCTTGAGTGCTTGATGTCACCACCATAATATCACACTAGCACTACTAATTTACTTAACTTGAACAGCATATGTAATACAACATACTACCTTCAATTACATTTTATTCCTTTGCTGCTTAAAGAGTTCTTTGAAATATTTGTATGATAATTAGCAAAAAAATACTCCTATGTATTGCATGCAGGAGAAAATATTGCTAGTGGTTAGTTTGCTGAGAAACTGCAGTAACACAGAGTTTTTAAAAATCCTTGATTTTTTCTTACCCTTTTTGTTTCATTAGCAATATGTTCATGTGATGAAATACAGAGTAGTGAACTAATAGGCTAGAGAAGACTGCCAAACACCAGCTTTGCCTCTGGCCAGAGCATTCTGTACACCTGCAGTCTTGAAAACACTGGAAAGGTTTCTAATTTCATGTTTCAAGAAGAAAAATACAATGCTCTCAAGGAGTTAGAAGACCTTGCATTTTGGCTAACTTCACTTACATTTTTGGCTCTATATACCAGAAGTAAAAAGAGGCAACTGGGAAATTTTCTCTCAGTATCCAAGTTGAGAATGAATCAGTAACATAGCAGTGTCTTCAACTCTTACCAAAATCTCTTGAGATGTTCTAAATATGGACTTTGAACTAATTATTTTGTGAAGGATTGCATCACTATACAGATTTCTCTAAAAATAGCTGTCTCAGAATTCTCAAAAGCAATCTTGGCCTGGGTGATTATAAATATTATGTAATCACTCAGCCAAGGCCTCGTGGTGATTTTGTTTAATGTTGTATTTCTGAAAGATTTTTAAACCTATTACAGAGTTCTATGTTTCTTAAAATACAGCATTTGGTGTATAAGTGAAAACAATTCTAGTGGTTCTGTTTTGCTGGGAGTGTGTTTCTGTGCTTCCCATTTATTAAAACCACTAAACAATAAATATTTATCTGACAGATTGCAGCTGCTAGATTGTATTTAAATCATTACAATTAAATACGCCTAATATGCTTATAGGAAGGTACTTGCAACACAGAGGTCGGTATTATTACTACTAACTTTACAGGTGGATACACTGTGATAAAAATAATGTTCCTAGGTTTTCAAAATATAACAGGAAAATAACCTGTAAAATAAGACAGTACTTGAGATAAAACCATTGCTTTTCCTCCAGCTTAGAAATAGTAGTTTTACACATACTCAGTCACAATCCACAAAAAGACTGCACAACTCATTCAAATAAGTAGTAATTGTTAATCTTTAATATATGTATATCTACAGCTTTATATTTAAAATAAATCACAGGTTTTCATTCTCTACAAAGGCAGTATATTTCACTTCTTTTTCAGTGTGAAGAATTGTGACAAGTTATTTCAAAATCAATGTCATGGTAGTTTACAATCTGTTTGACATTCTCAAAGGACAGAAAAATTACAATAGAAAAATTGGAGGAAAATATTCAAGCATATATTTGGTGCTAGTAGCATTATTTAAGTCATGAAGTATTTAAAAAGAGAAAAAAATAATTGCATTTATGGTTTTTTAAACTCTTTTTTGAACATGTTCTATTTCTGGTTTAATTCTATTTTAGTTTACATTACTCTTGGGATGTCCTTTGTCTGTCTGAAGGCACTGTTGAGCAATGGAAATCAGTACATTTGTCAATGTGGAAAACACTGACATTTTATGACTAAAGTAATAATTGATTAATTAAAAAGGATGCAGCTTTTTGAGGTTGAGTTGGGGGGCACATTTGAGAAGTAATTATTTTCCCTCCAAACTGGGTAATAACAGACTTCACTGTTGTAAGACAAACCACATTGAAAATAAAAGCCATGAAACAACATTAAGTTTATGACATGGAACACGAAGATGAATACTCATGCCTAAGCAGGCAGTACACTGTGTTTGTTTTATCTTTGTCAGAATGGTGCCTGTTTAGACAATAGCCTGTTACTCCTAGAAATAGAAAATGTCTTTTTAATTTTCTTACTCTCATGGAATTTTTTTATGCTCATTGCCACAGGCAATAAATCTCTCACACAGGCAATGTTAATAGTCTTCTGAAGCAATCCTAAGGAAGCTTATGGAGAGGCAAGAAGCTTCCAGTTGAAATACAAAGTACACCAGGATGCTTCAGGAGTCTACCAGAGTGATTAGAGAAGTTTTTCACAGTGCAAGTTTGTGGTATAAGGACCTAATTTTGCATTTTAGCAATTCAATCTCAGTGCAAGTCTGTGACACATTACAGAGATAGAATCTGTTTTTCTGGCCTTAATCCAATAAAAATAAAATTCTGTGAGCAACAATACTTTGGGTTCCTCCAATGAGTTTAGTAGAATTGACCTCCTCAACCTTCTACTAAATACTTAGCCCTATACCTTTAAATATGAAGCAGGCTTTTGATGACTACAATGATCGCACATGGTGGGAGTCACTACAGCTCTTATACAGCATCTGAGTAGCAGTAGATGAATTTGCAAACATTTTGATGTTTCAATTAGGTAAGCACCTATAAATCCTATGAAGTATATCTATTTAAACTGCACAACCTCTGCCCTTAAATTGTGACCATCATTGTCCTCATCAGAGTTAGATGAAAGGGCAGTAGTTGGCCTCTCCTGCACACAAAAGTATTAAGGAGGAGTATTCACGATTTTGTATGAAAAAAAGAATTCTGAGTCGAGGAAATTTACTTTCATCAATAGGATTTTCAAGAGGAAGACACTGACTTCCCTTCTTGTGCCTCATAGAGGCTATTTCTGGGCATTTCATGTATATAACCAGAAATCTTTGATTCTAATTAATTCATATACCTACCTCATCTTCTCTCTCTTTCACAAAACAGTCCTTGTAGCTCTCTCAAAAAAACCCCTTTGTACTTACTTTTTCACATCAGAAGAGGACTGTCCAAGCTGCAGCGATCCTAACTCAGACAGTGAAGCCACCACTTCAATAGCAATAGCAAAGCAGCATCCTGGGCTTGAAGTATAACGTTGTGCTTTTCTAGGTATTATCCATTGCAATGGTCCATAGTACAGCATGATTTGAAAATTCTAGAAATATGGAATTGGAGTTTATCAACTACCTGACAAAGTCTAGGATGCCACCGAAAGAGACAGAAGAAGAAACAGAGCCTCAGAGAGTTTCTGAGGAGGAAAGAAACTCCCTAAACTGCAAATAAAATCAAAGCAAACTGTCAGATATATGACGATGCAGCACAGAAGTTGAAACTTCACAATAGCTTATTTAGGCCGAAGTGATTCACCTGTCTATAAAGATCACAAATTAAATCTTGATTGAAATAATATTTTCTATTTCAAATGGTAAAGCTCATCCTCACTGAAGGCTAACTTCAATTTATTGTTTCTTTACTGAAATGGTAAGTCTTTTGGAAAACAAGATGATCTTGGGAGACATGGAGGACATAAGGAGAAGAGATGCATTTAGAAGATCAAGTGCAGCATAATCACATGAACTCTGCAGTATAATGAGGAAAATATAACAAGATTATCTAAACAAACCCTAGGACATTGCTTCTATACTAGCTTTGCTCACATCCACAGCAGTGCATATAGATTTCCAGGCAAGGTAAAATTATGTTCAAGCAAATTTCTAAGTTCAATTAGTATTCTAAAATAATTACAAATTATTTCCCAGTATCTTGGCTACTTGATTGAAGACATAATCCGTATTAACTGCTGATTTGCACTGCAACACCTCTCCCTCTGTTTTGCATGTCTAACACAATGGTGAAATTAAAGACTGGTTCTCAAGAGAACACCTCTCAGCAAAATTTGGAGAACATTAGAAGTAGCACAGGAATTGTAAAATGAAGACAGAAAAAATAAGTAGATTAAGACAACTTTCTACTGAAACACTGTAGAAAATATTTTTACATTTAATGAAGAAATCTCCCAAAGCTGATGCATCTGTAATAGTAGAAATTTTGCAGCAACCCAGAAGAGATCTAACAGGTTTTTTTTTTTTAATTTATGTTCAGGAGATGCATTACTTGATGTGCAAATCAAGAATGGGACTTCCTCTACCATATAAATACATCACAATAAATGTCTGAATTGCAGATACTGAAGGAGAAAGGAGGAGCTTCTTTGCAACACATTTACTCTTACCAGCTGATGCCTCTGTGGAACAGAGAAGCCTACTTTACTGATGCTCTGCTAATAAGATTTTCAGACAGAGTGCTTTATATGCAGCCTAGCTTTCTCATCACTAGTTGAAAGACAGAGAACCTTTGAGAGAAGCAACATGAAAAGGAGCAACATAAAAAGAAACTCCTTGGATTCTTTAAGGCCTGCATTTCTCATCCTTTGCCCTGCTGTCTTGATAAGTTCTCAGCCTCCTGTAGCCATCAACAGAAGGCTTCCTGCTTTGAACGGGTAGATTCATAAAAAAACCAATATGTTATTTTGGATATACGTGAAGGGAATACAGATTTTTATCATTGCCTACCATATTATTTTTTAATCTTTCTTTCGGCAGTATAACAACTGTGGAAATGGGTGATGGGACAAATAAGTTAAAATTTGATGCTGCATCTGATCATTCACTGAAATTCTAGCGAATGACAGATAGACTGGGAGATGGCATCTCTCAAAGAACCTGATGAGGAATAGGGTGGATATATCATACGGTGTGGAATCCATCACTTCCCCCCCCCCCCCACCCCTGCCCCCATCCCAGCCCACTCATAGCAAGGAAGAGTAGCACTAACAAGCCTTTTGTGTTGGATGCACATGTGAAAGCTTTGGGGGTTGACAGTGGTTCTCTCTAAAGAGATTAAAGAAGCATGAATGATCTCTACAACCTCTACTATCAGATAATTCTTAAGTGTAATAAAGTGGTGACCTAGTTAAACCACATTCCTGTTCTTGGTGTCTTTTTTTTTTTTGTGGTGTCTGAGATAACAGGGAGATTATTTTGGCATCAATTTAATCTAGTTAAATAGCTTTACTGAAGATCTTTATCACTATAAATAATGGAGGTATTTGAAGTATTTGGTTACAATTCTAACTGAAGTTATCCAAAACAATGCCTCTCTACCAATCCTCTTTTTCCTGTTCCTTCACTATCTGAAGAAAGTTATGGAAGTTTTGAACACTTTTCAGCAATAGTTTAAAAGTTTAAAACCAAAGAAAAACCAACCAAACAAACAAAAAAAGAACAAAGAAAAAAAACCAGTTTGTCCAAGTCTCTGATGAATATTTTTTATATATCCGTTACAGGTATCATGGAATGTGGCAAAGCGGTGTATTCATTTAGCCTTCAGTAATGAAAAATAAAGGTGAAAAAAGAAGATATCTAAAAGAGAAAATAATTGCCTTCTATTTTCCAAAGCAAAACAAAAGTCTCTAAAATTATTTGGAACATAACATCAGTTGCTCTGATGTAGCACAGTAAGATGAAGTACTAAAAAGCATAAAGCACATCTGCCTATTTAGCATATAAAATTTGGGTGAAATGTCTCCTGGCCAGCTGACTGACCTGAGACTCAAATACATCATGGCTTGAACACATGTACTTGGCTGGAATGTCTGAAATGAACTCAGTATCCCGAGTGGTTGACGAGTTCATACTCAGGGACTGTTTCTTATTTTTATAGACCTGTGGGAAAAAGCTATAATGATTAGATGCATGAGGTCAGAGCCAATGGGAATTTAGCATAGCAGCAAGGGTTTTTCTTAACTCTCTGTAACTGAGTGCATGAAGTTCTATAGTACATAATGCATGATTCAGAATAAAGGATCATGGCATTGACTATGCAGTATCACCTAAACATTATTCAGGTAGCATGCTCATTGTGGCACACTGCCTGACAGCAGAGTGGTTTTTTTAACAGACTAAGGAGACCAGAATAACTTTGCCAAAGGTATTCTCCTCCTCCTCAAGCAACAATCATAGAATTCAGTAATGTCACAAAAAGAAAAACATCAGATATACCTTCAGACATGGTCTGAAATATCTTTCTCATCTTTTTCACCTAATATGAAAAAGGAAAGGTATTTAATAACATACATGACACAATACACAAAGCTTTAGTATCCAGATTATCTGAACATCCTTTGTCTTTGTCCTCTCACCTACTGTACCTCTTCTGGCTGTAACTATTGCATTTTAAAAAATCAGAGGAAGTAGCCACTGCACAGTATGCATAGTTTTAAACATTTTAGTTAGACAGAGAAGAGACCTATGTACTCTGGTACACATGTACCATGTCTAGTAGGGTTATTTTCCTCATTAATAAAGTGGAACAAAATTTACTTTGTATAAAAACGTTTTTCTAGAATTTGTAAATACCTGTGTTATATTAGAACCTCAAATGACTTACAGTGTTGAAGACTGGGCAGTTTTTACTCATTTGAGAATTTATTTTATGGATAATCTTAATTTCCACATAACCTCTCCAAAAGCCTGAAACCATCTGAAAACAGCTATTTTACAACAGATAAGCAAATAACTGAACAGAAGAAGGTTACAAAAAGTCAACAGAATGAACAGATGTTGCTTTATGGCTAAGAGCATCTGCCCTCCTGTCTCACATAATGAAGAAGGTTGGAAGCTTTATGAGGAAGGAAAACAGAAAGTGTATTGCTTGTGTATAAGCCAAGCCAATGTGCAGCTAAATACTTAAAAACCATGAAGAAGCAATAAGCACTTACATTGAACACCTCCTACCCTTTGTAACTGCTGTCACATGTCAGATGTGGTTTGAAAGCTTTCCATATGAAGTTAGAATAAAATAGTAAAAATGAAAATAATGCCATTTTTTGTTGCCATGAAAGTATGAAAATTGTCTCCTCACCTGTTGTTTTAATTGATGTACTAATCTGTCCTTCTCTCGTTTAAGAGCCATTACCTCCTCTTGAGTCTTCTTTTTCTTTGAAGCAGACAGTTCAAGCAAGGCAATGTTTGCATCTTTTTCACTAATTGCAGCAAGCAAAGCTTCCTGTCTGATAAAATAAAATAAAAATTGTTAGATTCTCATTAAACAGCGCATACACTGCTATATAATACTCCATGATATGTTTCTTTTAACCAACTACCTTCTGAACACTCTTTAAATAGAAAACATTGTCAAGTCTAATCAAATGATGAAAAAAATGATTAGCCAAAATTGTTCTCTTTATAGATTTTTAATTATTTATTTCATAAAACATCTATCTTAGCCTATTTTACTATGACATGATATCTAAAATATTTCTGTGAAATGTCTTGCTTTTAAAAATCTTAAGTATTTCTTTTTTTCAAATTCACATTCCCAAATTCTAGAATACCTTACATAAATCTGTTATGAATTACTCAAATCATGCAGATTGAATAGTAAAAAGCTAGGCGACACAGATAAAACATTTTTTCTATTGTCCTATTAATTTGGTACCCTAGAGACCTCGGTACGGAAATCCCTGGACTTCTCCCCCACATTTACAAAAAGCTTTTCCTACGGATTTATTATTATTGCTTATGTCACCACAAAACTGTAATTCTAGAAGTAAAATAAAATGTCTAGAAAAGAAGCTCCTTGATCTAATTGTTCAAGAGGAATCTTTTCCTTTGGAATCTTGTTCTCTCAATCTCCATAAAGAAAACAGAAACTTACAGCACTCAGAAACATACAGAATTACACAGAAGCTAGCACATCCTAAATAGTTTGTGGACACATGACAAAGGTAATTTTCACAACATGCAGTTGGAAACACAGATCTTACAGTATCTTATTATTTCTTATATGTGAAAATGCTCACATTGGCAAGGCCACAGTCCATACCTTATTTTCCTAAATAAAAGAAATATATTCATCTTCTGCAGTACATTCAATTTCAGACTATGACTTATCAGCCAAGAAAAAGCATATAATACTTCACAGCTTTTAGAACAGAATATATTATGGCCTATGCCTTTTTCCAGAATTATATAAGATCAATCATTAAAAAAAAAAACATGGATAAATGAGTCATGAATTAACCTTAGGCTCCAACTGCTAATAAATGTAAGAATATGGCTCATGAACTTCATACAGTCAAGGTGAGCTAGAAGTTTGGAATTCTCATAGTCCTTTCCTTGCCAGCAAAAATGTCAAGAAAGTTATTTCACTTTTATTTCAAAGTTCCTAATGTATTAATGTAAATATTTATAGGACAATATTTCTGATGGAGTCAAAGAAAAACAACCCATTTATTTTACTCTCAAAGTTATGAGACATGGATCAATTTTAGATAAACAGCTGCATTTTATTCATACACTTAAATAGTCTCATTTATTATTCTGTCTTTCTCATTCTAATCACACTTAAATGATGTTTAAAGAAGATGCCATAGGTCTCCAACAGTCTTAATTTAAATGAAAGCTATTATTTTAAATAAAAGGTATTAAAGAAAAAAATATATCAGAGGGTCACATATGCATAAAGCTAATTTGAAATAAGATATAGGTATGTCATTTTCTATAAACCTCATAATACATAAAACTTAGTGCATAGTAATTTGTAAAAGACTTAGTGTTTTTATGTGTTGTGATCAAATACAATATCAATTTCATAACATTTTCATTTAAATCTTAAATTTTTAATGCACTGAAATAGATTTGCTACTGTATTCAACAACTTCTCACATTGCAGAAAGCCAAGAATCTGTGCTCCATATCAACCTAAATATGCCCTCTTTTGAGCATCTGGCTCAAAGAGAAATAAAAATGTAACACAATTTCAGCTTTTTCTACACAGTACCTCTTACACACATGTCCATGTGTCCATTCTAAACCAGTTTTCTGGTTTAGAAGTGTGGTCTAACCCTGGAAGATGTTTGGTGTTTTTTTTAGGGGTGATAACATGATCTTTCTGACAGAAAGTGTCAGAAACAGGTATTCTGTGATTTTAAATCCAAAGAAACAGCATATTCCATTATTACATAAACTACTCTTCCAAATTAAAGAAATTGTTAGTTCCTCTACAGTTATCTGACAGCAGACTGCAAAAAATTGTACAAAGGAAGGTTAGTCAAAAGTTTTGACAATGTTCCAGGAGTTTGCATAAAGGAACACTTTCCAATTTTTAAATTGCACCAAGCGACAATTCTGTTGCTATTTTGAACATTATTTTTAAAAACGGTTTTACTATGTTCCTCTGGTTTTCAGGATATGTAGGACAAAGATTTTCCCTGTCTGCATTTACCACCAGTGGAACTAAATCCTAATCTTTAATCCATGGTAATCATTGTGTAAAGTAGGTACATCTGGTAAACAGTGAACTATGATATACTATGATTATCAGTCTAATGATATACATATTTAATATCTAAATATAAACATTAACATAACCATCATAAACTTAACACACTAGGAATGAAAACAGAATCTATATCTCAGAAATTCCAAGGTTTTAAAATATATTTAGATCAATTCTAAAGTTATGTAGATTAACTCCATCTCAACCACACCTGCTATGTCTGCTCACGTAATAGGAAATTTCATGGTAAATACTTGTCATCTATGAGGTTTCTAATGATACATAATGTTATTTAATTATTATATTAACAGCCATAAAAAGAAACAAACAGAATAGCATTTTAGATTTTTTTTATTACTTGAAAACTACATGAAGCTATACCGAAATTTTATTCTCCTCCAAAGTTTAGATTACTTCACTGCCTCCAAATTGGCAGCAAAAACACAAACCAGAGGAAAAAGAGTCAGAACTACTGAATTATTTGGTATCATTTCAATATCTCATACTGGGATACACTCACAGCTATTTTTGTTGTATTTCCAGCCAAAATGATCTCACGTTCTTGTGGTCATAACGGTACCACTGTGCAACACTCTCTAGCCCCACTTTGACATAGCAGATGAAGCAAAACCTTCCACCAGAGAGGAGAGCCAGTCAACAAGCTCAGAAAAATCTGCACTGCAGATTCTGCAGCCCCAAAATCACACAGTTTTTCAGACTATAGCATCCTTTGCTGATGGTGTTGAACGATTATGAAAGGCAACTGGCAGTTACAAGAATGGTTTTGAAAGGGAAAGCTAACAGAATCTTTTTTCTGTATTGTCTTGTGGCTCACAGGATCATTTCATTCAGTACACCACTTCTCCTATCTTGGGAAAATATGTACCCAAAAGTTAATTCCAGGAAATAATGATTCATACCAAACACTTCCAGGAAATAATGCAGTTATTTCAGTTATGTTAAGTAGTGGCTATCATATGACTCCATAAGTGCTCCACTGAGACAGTCTAAGACTTGAATCAAACCCACAGCACATATGCAAGTTTGAATTGCCTCCCCCACGTTACTGACAATATTTTTAAATTTCTATTTTTATAGTAAACGTAAGTGGAGTCAGGAAGCCTTAAACCTACAAATGTTGAGAGACTATTATAGGGGAATACAAGGATGAGGATGTCTACTGAAGTCCTTCCACAGCAATGTGGAATTGTGAATATATCTATACAGATGAGCAGCTGAATACAAACTCACACTGCCAGTGCTCTTCAAGCTACCCAAATGTGAGTCAGCTTAGTTCAGGGGCTGTAAAGACTCATTTATCTAAGAGACATGGTGTTTTAGCTTGGGCATAGTGCCACCAAAACACACTGATGGCTTCCAGACTGAAACTGGCTCACATGCAGTCTGCTCAGAGCATGGGCAGAGGAAGCTTGCATCTGTTCACATCCGTCTGCACAGACATACTCCTGAAGTACATTGGTATATTATCTCTGTCTATTATCACAGATAATCTGAACAGAAATAACCTCAAATAATAATTCAAAACCAGGCATCCAGGTGAACAAAAGTCCAGCAGAACAGGACTGTATATTCTACCAAATGACAGGTTGGTAGCTCACATCCCTTATTAACTAACTACTTCAATACAGAGAAAGCAGAGACGCCAGACAGTTTTTATTATTATTTTATAGAGTACAAAATAAAGATGCAGCTTGTGAAAGGGCATCTAAAGAAACCTAAACAGCTTCCTTTACTTCTGCATGGCCTAGCATACCACCAGAGTTACAGTTCCACTACTAAATCCCTCGGAGACAGAGGTTGCAGAATACCTTCCTAATGTCGGTGAGGCATCTTAAGTGAGGAGATCCAAGCATTTATGACACAATCTGTGGGGACAGACCCAGAGTTCTACATTACCATATCTAATTTATTACATATCACATACCAGTTTACCCATGTCCATGATGCTGTGCTACCCTGTCAACATATTTCAAGTTTCCTATGGAAGAACAAAATATGATGAACAGAAACAATTTATTTTACCTACACACTCACCCTGCTAAAAAATTAGTATCAGCATTTTTGCAGGAAACATTTGAAGTGAGATTATCTGACCACTAGGAACAAGTGTAAGATGTCAGCAAAGGAGTTGACAATAACGACTTTCTCACTAACAAACTTTAAGTAAACTTCATTCAAAAATGTAAATAGGTGGCATGGTGTTAATCTAAATCTCTCAGGTGAGTAATAAACTTCTGCTTTGCTGCTAGAAACTGAAACTCGCCATGCATTTCTGTGCAATAATTTTCAAAAATCAAGAGCTGAGTGGGCACCAAGAACAACATACAGTCTGATATACACTCCAGCTAACATGCTTAAGAGTGTAAGTGTAATTTATAATTCCTAATTATCTACTGTGTCAGGAAAAAAAATGACTATCCAAATACACTTCTATAGAGATGTTATCACTATTTGCAGCCAAAATGTCTCCTTATTGTTTAATAAATGATGGTAATAAAATACATTTTAAAATAATTTATTAGAGCACTGAATTAAATGACATTCTTTAACAGTAATATTTATAAAGACTAATCCTTTTTGCTATTAGTAGTTTTTTCCTCTCCTTTTTGGCAATCTAATCTGTTATACAAACAACAGAGTAGTACTTTTAACACGAAGAAAAACCACTTTAACTGGACATGGTGAAATTAGGTAAACACTCGGATTAATAAAATACATATTAAATCTAACAGCATTTGCTCCACATTGGTAATTATTCTGTACATTTTCCTTTCCCAAGATTAACCATCTACACATCCTCCACTATAATATTGTTGCTTATTATAAGGAGGAGGAGAAGAACCTTTCCCTGGAAAAGCAAAATTCATTAAATGAATAAAATTACTCACCCCTGGTAAAGCTTGACTACAGTCTACTCAACCGCAACCTACTACATCAAGCTAGTCTTCTTAATACAAAGACAGTGAATATAACAGTATTGATGAGCAGACTTGCACCTGTGAGATCAGGGCTTAAGGTACTAATTATTCCAGTGAGAAGTACTAAGAAACTTGCACAAATCTCTTCATATACTGAATGTTACTTTATACAAAAATGCAAAAGAAAGAACAAAAGAAACAGTCCCTTCCTAATGGCCAGGAATTAATTTTTCATTCAAGTGCTATTCCACCTGAAATTATTTAGGATTCTACTCTGTTTAAAGTTTTCATTAACTACATGGATGATGGGACTAGAAAATCTACCTACTATATTTCAAAGAGACTGGGAAGATCTTCAAGTGCCATAAGACAGGAATAAAAATGTCTTGACAAACTAAAGACTCTGTCTAGAAAACTAAAGAGGAACTCCATATTAATGATCCGTTGTGAATAAGGCACACATCCTACTGTGATGTAGAAATAGATTGCAAGACAGAAGTGATTCTTTTGATCTATGTGACTTTGGGAAGATCTCTGAAGTACTGAATCCATGTTGGATATGATTCACCATGAAAAACGTGGAGAGCAACAAAAGCAGTCAGTGAAATGACTAACAAGAAAAAACTAAAATAGTCAATGTTTGGCAATATGACGAGAATATAAAATGCTATATCAAATTGAAATGATTTTCTTTTTCCCATATCCATGGCACATAGAACAAGAAATAATGTGCATAAATTGCCAAAAGAAAGTTGTGTTTTTTTCCTCATAACATCTAGCCAAAGTTTATTGACAATGGCAGGTGAGTATGAACAGGAATTGAGTACAGGAAGAAATTGCTGGGGAAAGATGGTCACTGACTGTGGAAGTCTTTTTCACCAATTTAGGCAAACATCTGCTAGAAACAGCCTGGGTATAGTGGATCATGCCCTAAGAAATGACTATACTAGAAGCCCAATTATTCAATAATTTGATGTTTTAAAGATGATTTACTCTGCATTTCATCTAAGACAGTAGTCCTTGGGGTTAATGTCATATTTCACCTGCTTCCATCACATGCTTCCTAGCCTTCCTATGACTAGAAGAAAAGACCTTATACATTTAAGTTTCTACATCAATAGTAAGAAAGAACAATGTAATATTCTGTGAAAATTTCTGTGAGAGCAATTAAAGATAAGAATGACTTCATACTGCACAGGCCATTCCACAGTGATAGTGAAATATGGAGATGCCTTTCCTTGGAGGATCTATCAGCTCTTAATGTGATAATAGACATGGGTTTTAGACAAACTAAAAGTATAAAATCCTATAAATCTTTTAGTAAAGTCACTGGAAATAGTGTTAAAGAACATTGAATTAAAGAAAAATACCATACACTGGATTAGAGAAAGCAGATGATACCTTGAATTAGAAATATAATCCATCACCTGAAAAATGCAATCTTATAGATCTCTAGCAATAAAGACATAGACACTTTCATACATGCATATTCTGTCTTGGAGTAAAAAAAAAAAATTGCTTAATATGAAAAGGAAGCCTTAGCATACTAGAAGGGGAGATAAGATAATGCAAGACTCTGTTGAATGCCAAACTGAAAAAGTATATTGTATACAGTATTTTATCAAACTGCAGCCTAAACAAATGTCACATGGAATAATTTCTTTAACAAATATGGGCAACAACTGAGAAAAAAAGGGTTATTCACTAGCATATATTTAGTCAAGATTAACTATGGATAAAAAAATGTACTAAGAACAGATTTAATAACCCTAAACTGTCATTCAGCTTGTAGGAGGTATTCAAGATACAGCTAATAAAACACAAAAAAATGGTTCTAACCACCCACAAAAAAATCTCAGTAGTTTAAAACACTGAAGGATGACCACTAAGATAAATGCTTTCTTTTGAGAGCTGCCTTGCAGTTAACCTTCTTAAAGAGTCTCCCAGAAACCTCTAATCATAATACATTGCATTGCCACTTATCACAGTCAATTTAGAAGTGAACTCTGTAAACACTCCTGCCTCTGTTAGTCTAAGAATAATTTTCTGAGCTTTAATAGAAGAACTCATGACAACTTTTTTGGAGGTGGGATGAGTTCTTAGAAACAGTCCAATTATAATCTAACAGACTTCCAAGATTAAGATTTATAGAAAGATCTTCTAACAGGAACTTTTACTGCCTTTACTACTTAAGTTGTTCTCCACAAAATACAGAAATGCATTTTAAAAAGTCACCATTAAAGTTAAATCAAGTCAGAAATGTTTGAACTAATGACATACAGTAGAGTACTCAGCTAGCTTCTCACATGCTAATCGTACTGAAGGAGAAAAAAACCTAACCAGCTCAATCAACTTTTTCCCTTTAATTATTGTTTTCTTTCCCTCATGACCCCCAGGATTCAACCTTAAGTTCAGTAGGAGGTGACTAGAGATAGACGGTGTTGAGAGATCCTGTTTGAAACAGCTTCTCTCTGTCACTCCTAAAGCAAATAAATGGTTTGTTAAAACATGCTGTTAATCCATTATGGATGTGCAAGCATTTTAGAAAATAAACTTCAGAATATCACTGGTATTTTAAAGCTTTTTCTTTAAAAACAAAAACATACTGTTCACAAGCATGAAATTTAAAATCTCTATCTTTGACAACAGAGTTATAAGTCTAAGCTAGTTGTGTGACACAACAGGTAAATTCAGTTGCTATTGATTTTAGATGATTGTATTAAAATTGTATGTCTGAGACTGACAGAAAATTTGTCTCTTCAATTACAGGCCTTTACAAAAGCTTTATAAATTATTTCTTTTAAATGAACATTTATTTTGCACCATTTTCAAAGAACAGTCCCTCCTGAAATACTTTAAGAAGAAAAAACAGCAAGAAATAGAACTTCAGGTTGGCCCGGTACCCTTATATTAAGCACAGAGGACTACTGACGCTTCACAGCCCAAGCACACCAAGAAACTTAGAAGACTGCTCCATTGACTATGGGACAGAAAGACACTAGGGGCCTCACTCTTAACACACTCCAGTCCACCAGTCCAACCCACCAAGCATTTTTCCTCATATTATCTGAGTATCAAAACTTGAATTTACCACCTGATCAAACCTTCTGCTGGGAGCAGGTGTGTGAAAGAAATAAAAGCTTACACTGTGGGAGACAGTCAACAAATAGTCTCTACATTACATCTGTATTAGATGTGTACTTTCATTAGGCTAGAATCAAGGACAAACAGGAAAAAGCAGCTGTCCCTAATGTGAAATTTCAGAATAAATGGAAAGAAAGAGATGAGAGGACCTGTTTCTGAATAATCACAGAGGAGTTTCTTGAAAAAGCAGCTTTCTTATCCATTCGTCCTCTTCCTCCAGTTTACTTCCATAGAGCTATAATTCAGAGCTTCTTTATGCTTCATTATGCCCATAACCATATCTCTCCTTACATCCCCCAGTAAAAGTAATAGTATTGTCTTTACATGGGAAATTTTAAATTGTAATTTTTTTTCCTCCTTAACAGCAATTTTGAATGTGCATATAGCAAAAAAAACTCATCCAGTATAAAGGTACAAGTTAAGTGCCAAATTTTAAAAGGTAAAGAAGGAACTTCATGCCCATCTTTTGGGGCTTATTTTCAAGTAAGAGGCACTCAACTGCCTTTTGAATTCTCTTAAGTTTTTCAAGCCCTGTAACACTGCACTTCTGATGTCTTGATGATTTATGTTTTAGAAATGACAGATAAGTAAAACAGATCCCCTCAGAAAAGACATGCTCGTCTGTGAAAGCAATTACATCATAGTTTCATAGATCATGCTTCAATAACCACTGCATTACCATTCCATTCAAATGGGCAGCATTGCTTACACATGAGTAGATATAATAAGCTTCAGACTGTGTGAGTGGGACTGTGTGCAGTGGGGAAAAAAGAAATATAATTCACAGTGCTGCAAGATGCAGCTGAAGAAGTTAGAAGACAATAATTATTTCTGAGTTTTGCAGCTTTTTACTAGGATTCAATCCTCTTGTCCATTTGGCTTTGGATGATTCTCTACAGGAATGCAACACTTGGTTAAAATACCTCTGCCTGTTTTATGCCACACCACAGTGTGGTGCAGAAAAGGGGAGTGATGAGAACAAGAACAATGGCGTCTGAACACATGGGATTGTGTTACAGCAGAACATATCACTGCAGAGGGTCCACCTAAGTTAAACAGGAAAACAAAACTATAGGTAATCTGTCATTGTCAGCCTCCTTATCCTTCAACACTGCTTTTTGTGTTTATAGAAGACACAGATAAAAGTACTTTGCAGGCTGAATGGTTTGATCTCTAGAATATAGTTCTTAGTAACATTTTTAAACTGTCAAAGAAATGTTTAAGCTTGAAAAAAGTTACTATTACAAGTTACTATTGTTTTAATGAATTTGTGGAGAAATAAAAATATTTGACTCAAAGACTCATAAAACTGAGATGCAGACAGGGATTATTAAAAAGACATAAACTTTCATTAACTGTATTCTCTTCTTAACTTTGAATTGACAACATATTCCAAATGTCAAGTGTTACAAAGTAGATAGTTATGCTAAAGAAGGAGTGGGGCTTTCCTTCAACTTTTAATAAATGCTGGACAAGAAAATTATCCTTTTGGCAAACAGGTAACACAAATAAGATTTTCCTTTAGAAATTTAAGAAAAAGACTGATCTCATTTTGAAAGAAGTAACTTAAGTTCCTCCTCTACTTTCCATAAAGTCACAAGCAGCTGCCCTTTGATTAATATATATAATAAAACTCATAAACTGCAATGTAGGTGACATTGAACTTTAAAGTATATCACAGAGGGAATAATTAGCTCCATTTTAAAACAACACACAGAAATCAATATAAATATGTATTAGAATTTATGCCTTGAGTTTTACAGTGTATTAGAAGGCAATTTCAGGAATGAAAATTGCCTGAATATGTAGGATTAAGAAAATGCACTCTCTTGGCAGTGCATATTTCACATCTGATAACAGATCTGAGGGCACAGTTTAAATGCGCACTTACTAAATAGGGTGTCAGACAGGGATTATGTAAACCAGTGTCATATAATTTCCACTAGCCACAAATATATGTCAAAGTATAATTCTGTATGTCAGCCTTAATCTAAGAAACTCCTTAGAATTTTGAACACAGACACCCCCAAATAGGTTGACAGTTTTAATATTTGAATTATTCTACTTTAGATCTGTCACATCAGAATCATCATTGCCATTATTAACAAGGCTACATCCATAAGTTATTGCTACACTGTGAGCATGTATTAAAATTGTTACATAACTTTATTTAATACATTCAGGAAATTCTACAAATTACTACAACTCAACTTTTTTTTTTTTTTTTAAATGACAAAGTTTTTGTTAAATTTGCCTAGCTGATAATGAAGTGCTAGATACAGAATAAACTTAAGCATACTACTCCAGACATATTTTCTGAGCATTTCATTGTATTAGGAACCATTGGATCTGTATTTATGATTAAGCCACAGAAAACCAACTATTAACACCACTAAGTATTGGTGTTAGCATAAGGAAAAAAAAAAAAGTGATTAGGCATCTGAGTAAAGAGAATTAAGATAATTATTCTCAAACTGACTCTCATCCTTTAGATGTGGAATGTCTAAAGACCTAAATGCATACAGGCATTTTGTCAAAGGATATTTATTTAAATTCTGCTTCCACCATTTTACCTCAGTGAAAAAAAAAAACCCTTCATTTTAAATAAAATTCTGCATGCCTAAAATACAGCATATGAAAATAATAACTATAAAGTAGAAGAGTATCACTAAAGACAATGAAAGCCTAGAGCAGGCATAAGATTTTATAAGGAAGGAGAGAATGAATTAGACAACACCACACAAATATTTCTCTAATTAGTATCTTAAAAGATTGTGAATGAAAGAGATCAGATACCACATGATGATATTTAATTATATTACTTCCCTGCTAATGGAGCTATTCACAAGCATTGCCAGGAGCATGAAGATCATCATATGATTCAACTTTGCATAAAGAAGTCTGCTCATTGATCTTCTTTGGTGGGTTCACTGTTTAAAAATTTGTTTCAGACTAAGGAAGCACTTTAAAAAAAGGCATATGAACAGTGTTAGAGCTCAAATAATACACATTGACTCACAGTGAAGACAGTTCATACTGACTTTCTCGAGTCAGACGAAAGAGGTGTAAGGTGTATCACTGAACTGCATCAGAGAGAGAGTTTAGTATAGAGCAAAACAGGTATCTGAACGGCTATAAAGAGTCATCACAAGAGAAATAACAGTAGTTTGATATTTTAAGACAGTTCCTCAACAATTTGTAGCATGTCTAGAGGAAAATTTTTCACAAGGACAATCAGTCATTGGAGTCACATCACTGGGGAAGTGGTAGAATCCCTAACATTGGACACTGTTAGGATTCAGGTGGACAGGGTGCTGGACCATGATTTTCCCAAGAAAGGTTGGACTAGGTGATCCCTGAGGTCCCCTCCAACCTGGGATTCTATGATTCTATGTTTAGCCTTGATAAACAGTTAACTACTTACACACCATACCAGACTAATAGGACTAATACATGAAGTTCTCTATTGATTTGAATATTCTGTCAGTCCTTGGGAGAACTTAAAAAATTGAAGGACTTGCCTCAAGAGCAAAGTAAGAGTCTGCTTTTGAATTAAGATTTAGTTCAAATTTTAATAAAAAATTAATAATGAAATTACTTGATCCATAGAACTAGTACATTGATTACTGAAAAGCTGTTCAATGATACTTTTAAAATTACTAAAATCAGTGAATTAGAAATAAAAAATATATACAGCCCTTAATATTAGTTGGGTAGGTGAACCAAACTGCTTTGCCTTCCTTGTCATTATTTCAACTATTAGCTCTTTCCACAGTTAGATTACAGAATCATAGAATATCCTGAGCTGGAAAGGACCCACAAGAACCATCAAGTCCAACTCCTGATTTCACACAGGGCAGCCTAAAAGTTTAACATCATTCCCTTCTATATATATCAGCTAGGTGTATGTCAGGAGGTGTCTGTTCTAGTTAGGTATTCTCAAGTATATGTTAAAAATAACTAACTGAGATGAATCTTCTTGGGAAAGGTGATATTAAGACCTTTTCTGAAGAAGTAAATAAGCCTGCAAGGTGGGACACAGAAAGATGTCAGAGTAGGGAGCTGGGGTCCAGCATCTTGCACAGGCATCCAGATTACAAGCAGGGGTGACAGGGGACAGACAGTATTTTTGAGGAACCAGTGGGAACTGGGTAGAGTTTGCTGTCATTCCAGAGTCACTGAGTTATCTGGAAAAGTGGCATGTCTGCAAGGAAGTGTTAGATATAGATCTTTTGATTTCTGATGAGACATTACTGGCTTTTTGCTCATCTTTGCGGAGTGCTTAGGGGCAAAATAAAATATATCCATGTCAAAACTATGACCAACTTGCGGCCCTGTCACAAGACATTAGACTTTTGGACACTTATGTGTATAGGCATTCAGTCATGTCTCCATCAACCATGGGATCTGAGATCCATCCAGATGGCACACAGCTGAGTTTACCCATCAATCAAGCACATACATTTGGCAATGAACGTACTGCTGTAATCTTCCAAGTGACAACAGAGTAACAGGACTGTGTATAGTGGTCCTGTATATGTATTCAAGTCTCTTCTTCCTAATGAAGAATGCAGCATTTTTCTCTTCACTCATTCTGCTGTTATCTCATGGAAAACTACAGGAAATGTTACCTTCCCACCTCACAGTATCTGCAAGATTTGCAAGGCCTAAGAGTTAACCCCCTTACTGCATTTGGACACAAATTACTTTTCTTTAATAAACAAAATACATGGAGTTCAGTGTGCAAAGTCTATTTTTAAGGTAGGGCTTTAGAAAACATAAAGAAGTAAGCTGAAAAGAAATCAATAATAAGAAAAAAAATCAAAATACTTTTAAAATGCAGCTTCAAAACACTATCTGGATGTTATTTTGAAAACTTTTTAACAGCTGTACCTTAGAAGAATATATAAATCTATTGCAGAACACCAGGTAAAGTGATGTTTATGGTTCTACTAAAATTTAAGATCTCTTTAAGTCAACAAAAGCTACAGAAGACACAGTATTTGTCAGCCAAGCTACTTAAACCTGTACTAGACATTGCAAGAGCAACATAAAAGCAGAGCATAAAGTTATTCAGTTAAAGAAACACAATCAGAAGGGACTGAAAGAATGAAAACTAAAAGGTATTATTATTGGAAAACCTGATGCTTAAATCAGGATGCTTTTTCAAATATGACATTAAACATTGATGACAAATTTTATCCCATCAAATTTAATTTCACATTAAAAACCAAAGCAAAAAAACCAAAGAAACCTCCAAACAGAACCAAAAGAAATGTTGGTTTCAACACTGAAAACTGGACTCAGTTCAGCTAGTAAATGTACACAGTCAGGTTTCCCAAGGGCTAGTTCTACAAGAGGTATGGACTGTAAGTGTAACAAAAAATCAACAGTGTTTTTGGTAAAATAATAACCACGCAATTCAAACAAAAAATTTGCTTAGAATCAAGGGTCATCTGCATGCCTATGGTTGGTTTGTTTGGTTTTTTTTAAACCATGTACAAAATTGTACACTTACTATAACTTTGGATGAGTTCTAGAATCAAAAACAACATATAAATCAAATGCATCTAAGCAGGATTTTGAACATTATCTGAATCAACAGCACATCTGGAAAGAATCGTGACAGAAAATGCCTAAGAAGTAGTTGCTATGGAAAATGCTCTCTTAAATTGCTATCCGGGTGGCCCCATGACTCATACAAATACTATGGTTTTTAAGATGAGCTGCCACTAGAAGAAGGAATGCTAACAGAAGTGCCATTGCTATGAGAAATGAAACAACAGCTGTTAATATCTGAAATGAGCAAAGATTCTGTACAGGTGGTAGGAAATAATAGCACCTCAGTAAAGAAGACAGAACGAACCAAATCAAGGTCTAGATAAAAAAGTAGGTGTAGTGGGTTTTTTTGTGTTGCACAAAAGGGAATTACTTAATCACTACAATTCAACACTGCAGGTAGCTATGTTGTTGAATGCACTGTCCAAGACAAAAGAAAACATGTGCTCAACATACAACAAAGATATGCAGTATCCCAGAAATTGTTTTAAAGTGTATGAGAACCATGTTAGCTGGTGAGAACAATATTTCCTCAAATAAGAATATACACAAAAACTTGACAAAATGATGGTGAAAGACAGAATGCAATGTTATCCTTTCTGGAATAGAAGATTAAACAAAATTAAAAATCCAAATCAGTATCAGGTGCTAAGAAAATTTATGTGTGTCTACCTGAATACTTCCAAAACAAGAAACACATATAGGCTATTCTTGTATTAATTACAAACCCTTGTTTTAAAAATAGAAACCAATGCTGATGTATTTTTAAAAGTAGGAAACACCACGTAAAAATCCAATAAATACAATATTTAAAACATTAAAAAATACATTCAAGTATTAAAAACCTGGCAAAGATATAATTGGTTTGGCCGTTCTACTTGTTTTAAAACTATACTATGTGAATATGCTCATGATTCCAGTTAAGGTTGTCTTAAGCTTCTCCTTAAGGCAGAGTCATATTATTTAAGTACAAAAGAACAAAATATATTTCTCCCCAAATTACTTCCATGCTTCTGAACATTAGTGGAAGTTACTTTGTAATGAACAATTACTAACAGCTACAATTGTCTGGAAGGAACAGAGTGCATACAATGTTTATAAAAGCTGACATATTGGGTTCACATTTATAGCAAGTAGACTAGCTTGAAGCAAGAGAGATGACAAACAAGGATCTTAACATATTAGTGCTGACTACCCAAGTGAAAAATAAAGCAGTGTAGCGTATGGGAACATAACTTCATACGTTGACACAACCTCCAAAATAATTTATTGTGTTTTCTAAGAAGTCACCATCTCAGACACTCATAAAATAAAAGTATTTGTTCTACTTTGCAATCAATACAGTGTATAAGACATACATGTATTATTATAAAAGGAGGAATTGCTAATAAATATTTCCACAGTTTTTTCAACAAGTAGAATAGCTACTACAGGTTATAATCAAATCCTATTCTGTTAGGCAGTGAAGTTCTGTTAGACCTGGAATGCTGAACGGATGTCTTTCCATCCAAATGTATTTTTTTTTCACTAGCTGCCAACCTTTTTACAGCTGAGAATCTCTTAAGAATTAATGCCCTATTGAGTGATTCACCTTGACATTCTTCCCATTCACAACCCTGGGCTGTTGCCACCTGCCTTTTTTCTTAGAGAGTACTGTTGCCACTTCCACTTCATCTCAGTACCAACAGCTCTTCTACATCCTGCAGTTGTGCCAGCATTGTCACTAAGCCATGAAGCTAGATAGCCTGAAATCTCTACCCCATGCACCCCAGCATTTCCAGTTTCAGATAGATGATACATGGGCAACTGATGGACAAACTGGACAAATCTAAAACCTACCTGTCAGAATTTACCTGTGCATTGTATACATTGTATTCTGTGCCTTATCATTAGGTTTATGACATTATCTGGTAATTAAATATCAGGTAGTCATAGTACAGTCAACTGAATAAATCAGAGCACCATTGAAATCAGCTGAGAACCGTTTACAAAGTTCAACACCATTCTTAAAAAATTACTAATTCTTTGAGTAGAGTGATCAACAGAACCCCAACTGTGCCTCTACCTGCTTTCAGGAAACACCTTAAATTCCTCAAAGGCCCCAAGCATATGCTTGTGTTGTTGGAAGAGGCCTTACTTTTTCAAGTAACAGCAGAGAGTTTCAGCAACTATGACTTTTTCCAAGTCAGTAAAGAAAAGATTACCAACAATGACCACTGCATCTCACTGGTTATTTATTAAAGATGCTGATAAAATTTTCAAGTTAAAAAAGCTGTGGCATTCATTTTCTAAATATGGATCTCACACTAATCACCTTAAAATAATTTATTCCAGCAGTGAAACCAGCTGTAGAGGAGAGAAGCTACCAAGAGAACAAATAGTATCTACCAACATTTACCAACTGGTAGATCAATTTTTACTTATCTTCTTCAAGACAAACTACTCAGACTCTGTTCTTTAACACACAAATACAAGCCCACCAAATTACAAGTTATTTCATACTGTACATATGACATATGAACCTATATGTTCTTAAAAAAAGCTATAACTTCTTCAGACTAAAGATTAAAGAAAAATGAAGTTTCTGAAAAACATTTTAACTATCCCACAGAGACTTTTTGCGCAGAAACTAAAATGTGAGAATCTTACAAATGGTCGCGGAACTCTTGGACCAACCACATAAATACTGTTTATTCCAATCAGATAAGATCAATTTCAGGAAATCCTGCTTAAGAAAATATTTTAAGAAAAACTCATTAGTCCATACATTGTGCCATTGCTCATCACAAAGTCACAGATTTCAGGTATTGGATGATTACATCCCACAGTAATGAAGATAAACATACCCATAGCTCTCAGGAGTCAGACAAGGTCAACATCTCCTAATTGAGCAGAATGCCCATAACAATACATGAAACAAGGAGCTTGCTGGCAGGCTTCAGAGCAACCAGGTAACACTCACACATGAGAAATGGGAGTCCTTGCTCCTTGCTTGATATATTACTGGCTCAAAGACTTGAGATAACACTCTATCTGTTCTAGCCCTAACTATAGTAACACATGAAATGATCTAGTACAAGCAGAGCTTGAGGTAAGGATTAAGTTTCATACTGCTCCTGCCAGGAATCTCCAGAAAAATTATCAGAATGTGTCTTTTGAGTATAATAAAATAGATTTTGAGAATTCCAGGCCTGGTCTTTTCCTATTCAATACAGACAAGCATATAGCTAACTAAACCACAGCAACCCTCTAGTGTAAACAAAATCCAGCTGCTACATTTGGTCGAGGTCTAATTCTGAAAAGGGACCCCAAGGACTCTAGTCCTCATAAGGTCACCATGTGGTATTAATTGGACTAATGTGCCTTTCCAAGCACCTTTTTTTTTTGTCAGAGACTCTTGGTTCCCAATGCTACATCTAGACTGCACAGCTGGCGCACATTATTCTTCAGCTCATCCAGACTGGCGGCCTGGTTTTTACAAGGTCACAGGATCAGAGGGCAAAGCAGCTCTCTCCTGTTTTATATTCTAGAGATTTCTTCCTGTGGAAGTATAGAGGTGAGTTGATGGGATTACACACAGTTCTCATCCTACCATACCTCAGAGGTATTCTCGATTCTCATACTTTTAGCCCTATACATCAACAAGGGGATCCTTTTGAGAAGTTCAAAGCTGTACTGTAGGAAAAAAAATATTTTGAGATGCCAAAGGAGAAGACCTCATGTGCTCAATGAATCGTGGTTCTGTCTTTGTCCATCCCTTGCAGACTCTCCATAGAGGGTATACCTCATATGAAACACAACTGGCCAGACTATGTGTCCAACAACAGACACTCCTACAAAGAAGGCCTAACTCTAGATATGGTCAGTTTAGATGAAAAATACAGGCATCCTATCAAGGGCATCTGTCTGCATAAAGCCTGCAGATTGTGGAGATTTTGGCAATGGAACAGGATAGGTGTCAGGGTCAGAGAACAGGTATAAAGGAAAGCAGTCCTAGGGAAGTCGAGCAGTTGCTTCAGATTAGCATCACCATGGGCATTATCTTCTGACAGAACCCTTTCCCATTTTCTTTAGCATGGTGGGATGATACAGGCCTAAATTATACACTAGAAAAAATAGAATTTCTGTATTACTTTCATCAGGGAAAAAGTGAACTCTAAGGTTAAAGGAAGAAATCATTGTTCCGGCTACTAATAACATCTGTTTATAAATTATTTTTATTATACATGTAACAAAGTGATATTGTTCAGTCCAACTCACTTTCAGTCCAATCACTAATATTTCCATTGTATGCTCACTAGAGAATTTTCATCCACCATATCTCAAAGACAACATGTTAAGAACTTACAAAGAATCTCTCAAGCACGGCTTCCATTCTCTTACAGTGTAGATTTGGCCAAATGTTTTGTACACAGTTGGTGTTACTCAGTTTTATTCCTTCTTACTTTTAAAAACATGTAAAAGCTGTGGAAAATTAAGTCAGAATATTTATAAGCATTCAAAAAATATGCAAATACCACATCAGGAAAGAAAAATTAAAAGGAGCATGAAGAATCTGATGACAATTATATTGAAAATGTTAACTACATCCCAAACCAAGGACTTCTGTAAGCTGCAAATTTGGAGTTCTTTACTAACTAAAAATGATGAGACTCACAACTGCAGTAGTGAAAATATTATTGCTTCTGTAAACTCCAAACTCAAGTATAAAGTAGATATGTAATCTTCAACTCCCTAAACACTCCAATTTGGCCACTAAAGATGCTGGTTTACATTTCCAAACATTTTCCCCTGTCACTACTTTTTATACTTCAGTTCTCAGGTTGTAAGTATTTGTTACTTGCAAAGCAGCTCCTTTTGAACACAGAATCATGGGAGGCATTTGTTACTAACTGCTAATGCAGCCTGCCAAACAAAAACTCCCTGCTGGTGACATGACCACCTAGTGACCTCTAAAAATGTTTTAACAATGTGAAAAATATCTCCCTCTTGTAGGAAACAGCAATTTTTTAAATTAAATGTACATTGAATGTTCGCTTACATACAGATAAATGGTATTCAGAGTCACCTTCTCTGTTTCCAATTTCAATCTTTTGAAACCCAGCCCAAACCTAAATAAATAAACGTTGATACTAAGAGGAAACTAAGAGCTCAAGAGCCTTGTGATTTCACAAACAGCTTTTTTCCATTTTCTAAAATCTAAACTTCGAGCCAGACATAGAACAGGTAATGAAAAGAAACAAGTTTGGCAGCCCCTATGTGGGTCTAAGCTGAAAATATGTCAGGCAAAAATAAGTGGCTTTAATTTGGCAGATTTAAAGTCTTCAAAAGTTTGCAGCTTGCTATACTGATTTTTTTTTCATTTTTAGTATGTAAAATTTGCAAGTTGAAACACTATAACCGTGTTGAAAAGTAACTGTTACATAATGTCACCATAATCAAGCTTTTATACATCATTTTACCATTACCTATCCCTTATGCAATAGCATCAGAAAGAGAAAAAAAAATAGGATACCTACTTATATTATAATGAGCATTTATTGATTAAATATGCTATATTTCTTTAATACCTTGAGAAATTTTTTTCAAGTTAGGAGGACATTGTCAGCTTTCAAGTATTTTTTTAGATAATTATATATAATTTATTTATTTTATTTCTTTTTTTATTATTTGGAAGTCACTAGATTAAAAAAAATACTACCTGATAACTTTTTTTAAAAAATGTAACAATTTCTGGAACATTAACCTGCAATTACTTCAGCTCATTCATAAAGAACAAATTTGCCAGTCTCACTCCATCAACATTTTATGATTTTTTTTACTATGAATAATAAACTAACTAAAGTACAAGTCTTTCATACCCAGAAATATCTGGCCCTCTGTTACAGTAGTGTGTCAGGTTAAAATAGTTTTAGCAGGCTAATGCCACAAGACTGATACAAGTCATAGCTCCTTCCATGTCACTGACGCAACTGAACATAACTTCAAGTATGCCATATAAATTAAAGGACATTAGTCCTATTAAAAGAAAACATTATAACTTTTCCTGTACTTAGGCTTCACATGAAAAATCAGAAAAGCTGAACGACTGAAATAACCCAAAGAAACTACCAGAGATTCTGGACACCCTGAGTCAAGTCCCTGTTAGATCAACATGCTACATTAATGCACAGGGACATATATTTGCTAAGATGTAAGTATGGCTTTCAAAAACTTTCTACTGTGATAATTAGCAGTCATATTCATTATAAACCATTGATAATTTTAATGGAGTCAGGAAAAACATTATTTCAAGTACTACGATGAGAACAGAACTTTTTATTCAGGTAAATTCTATTTCAGCATATAACATAATCAACAACACATGCAGATTTTATACGCAGTTTGTGTGTGTAGCTACTAATGAGCTCTTGGATGAGGTACTCCTACAAGGAGTTCCAAAAACTTATTCTACGCCTTATTCATATGCTAGAGTATATCTCTGCTTGATTCTTCCTTTATTACAATGAGGAAAAAAACAAAACAAAAAAAAAAAAGAGTAAAAAAAAAGAGTGTTATTTACACTTGCATAACTGCAGCAAGTGCCTAAAAGTAAAAGCTTATAATTCAAGTTCTGCGCAATAGAACAGAATGCTTTTCACAAGAATAAGAAGATAAGGCCAAGGCACTGAATTACTTGTTGTCTTTGACCCTGACCAAATACTGCTGTTATCTGGGCAGCCTTACACTGGTTCCCACATCTGTCTGAACGCAGTCCGGAGCAAGGTGTTCTCCATTCACTCTAGGACATTATTGAATATAGACATCTGATAGACACTGTAAGATAAACAGATAAACTAAACATCTCCTTTACACCTGATGCAAGACAGACTTGTGAAAATCCACTCATACACTGATTAAAAAATAAAAAGAATCGCTTTATTGCAAGACTTTTGCACCAAAGTATAATCTGCTGACTTAGAGGAGGTGATACACTTCTGATACAAGTATGAGTATATATTCTCAGAGCCAGTTCTCACCTGTAATTTAAGTATGCTTTTACAAGTGACGTACAGAGGTTTACATAAATCTCCTTAAATCAGATCTCCAGCTGGTACACATTTTGTAAATTCCACTAAAATCACAGGGACTGTCCTACTTCAAAGTTAATGGTCTGGTACATTAACTTTAAACTTTAAGTAAAACTATCTTACATTAAGAGTTGTAAAGACATTGTTATGATTTCTGGGCTTGTATTTATTGATACAAAACAATACAGTTAAAAAATAAAAATATTTTTATGCTTCTGTATACATATTAATATATTTTCTGACTTTTTTTCATCTACACTGTTTCTTCGTAGGTTTCGATAACGAACTGGGGCAAGACACCTCTCAAATTCCATCTCCAAATAACAGTAGTACTGATTCTCTGCCTAATACATTATTAAGTTTTATTCATCCTGCTAGGACTACTGCACAGGAAGAACTTACTCAAAGTTTTCTTTCTTCTTTTTTTTTTTTTTTTTTTCCACAACAGTGGGAGACATGCCAGCTGGGACATTTTAAGTCTCTTTCATTAAAAAGAGGTTAAGGTCAAAATAAGTATGATAAACATGGTAGTTCATCTTCTCAAAACTCAAGATGAAAGACTAAACAGAAGAGAATATTTTAACCTCACTAACTGCAAAACCCCGTTTTGTTTTTTTTTTTCTTAGTGCAAAATTAGAAGCAAAAAAGACTTGGGGAAAAAACATTTTTGCTATAATTTTTTTGTCTTTAAATGTGCTCAGTAATTAACAACTGTATAAGTCTTAAGTTTATTGTATGTTTTCAATTATCTAAATGACTGACACTTTCAAGTTTTATGGAGGATTATGAAGACTAACACATTTAAAGAAAAAAAGAAATGCATTTTCCCATTGTAAAAGAAAATAAAAAGTTTGAAAGAGAACTCGCATTGTATTCTCGTTAAATAAGTTGTCTTTTGTCTAAAAATTTCTGAATGCTATGTTTCAGAATTCCTTGCCCAAAGGAATATATTAAAAGATAGTAAATGCCTATACTTTGGTTTCTTATACTAAAACACTTTGTTACAAGAACACTGAAATATGTTTTCACTCACTTTCTTAAGGAAAAAAAAAAAAAGAAAAGCCCAAAGGTTATCAGACAAATGGGGACAATAGATTAACTTCCAAAGAACTATATTCTGTTTCTTGTAAAAGAAAAGTAAATTTATGGCACATCAAGCTTTTATTCCCAAGTGAATTTAATAACTGGAATGCAAAAGTCTAAAACTGGCAACAAGTAAAACTGGTCAAAGCATATGTAATGAAACTTGAAACTAGGCAAGGAGATTTGAAAGGTTAAAGGGAGATAGGGTGGGAAGCTAGCAAGGCAGATCTGCTCTCCCTCAAAACCATAAGAAAATCTTCAGTACAGTGAAAGCAGCATGGGCTGCATAAATCTGAAGTGACAGAGTCTTTTGGACTATGGTGTTATTTAAAGTAGGAGGACAGTTTGAGGGGTGGCAGGAACCCAAGAAGCACTACATGGAAGCAGCTTATTGCCCAGTCTTATGGGTTAAAGTGAAATGAGAAATATCAAATAGACCATATTAAATTAACTTTACCTCAAGGACTAGTGCAGTGAATTACCCATGGCAAGATAAGCAACTAGTTTCAAAAATACACTGCCATAACCCCCCTCTGTTAATCCAAGAATATATGTTGTTATTTTTAAATATTCCTTTAAATCATTAATATATTTTTTTTTAAATAATAGAAGCCTTAATACATCTAGTAATTATTCTTAATGGATAACATAAGTCATGTAGCATCAGTAAAATGTCCACAGACAGCTGACATACAATTTATTAAAAGGAAGAGGGGAGGAATTCTAATTAGTACAATTACAGAGAAAAGGCAGGTCAAACTGGTGTCAATTGACAACAACTAATAGCATAACTGTTCTGATTTACATAGCATATGCACTGGAATGACTGGCACAGCAGAGGGTGTAAAATTAGGTAAGAATTTAGTCTAAAATGCCCTCTTGGGCTAATTGCTCAACATGAGGCAACTCTAGAACTGATGCAAGGGGAAATCTGAGCTAATACAGAAGGCAGCAATCCTTTTAGTAAGTCATATATTTTAGACAGAGATCTTAACACCAATACTGTATGACCTGCATTGGCTGTCTGCCAACTTCTGCGTGAAACTGAAGGTGTTATTTTTGATCCATGAAGTCTTAAATGGCTTGGCACCTGCTTACTTGAAAGATGCTCTCTTACCCTTCCTTTGTGCTGGGCAGCATAACAGACCCGGTGCAAGAGTCTTCTCTATGGAAGTGTGAGTGCGTGGAGGCAGGGGGGAAGAAAGAGGAATAGGGATGACGGAAGAAGGGAAAGCATTAATAAGTGTTCTCTTACTTGTACAAAAAACTGCACCTGATGCGAAACAGTCCATGAGGTAGGTTATGCTGTAAGGAGCATCATTATACTTGATTGCCTGAAGAGTGTATGATTTCCTATATGTGACTATTTGATGAACACACTAACTACTGGCAAAAATTCAGTCTTTGACTTCATGAGTGGTTAAGTTATTCTGTGTTTATTCCTTGGCTTCACTTCTGGAGTTTCCTTAAAGAATGAATAAAAAGTACTTGGGGTGTTTTATTTTCTTTTTTTGGGGTTTTTTTAAGGCATCATTACACAGCTAAATAATGAAAATAATAACAAGGCTTTCTATTTTCACATCATGTCCTAAATCTACAATAAACATCAAATGGATGTTATCAAAAATCCACATTTTTATCAGTGCTTAAAGTACATGTTATTCCCAGATGATAAGTCTCTGCATTCAATGGTGCTACTCCGAATTAACTGTTATAAGGTTGAGGCACTGCAGTTAATGTAAAGACAGACATTAAGTTATAAAATAAATTAGTTAGCAACAATTTCCAGAGAAATGCCGTGTCCACAGTAGCAATAAGAAAGAGTTAAAGATTTTGTAACTGAATGTTACTAGAACATTGATTTGAGGACTGTTTAAAGGACACTTTCACTACATTGCACATAATGCTTTTGTACACTTGGCAATCAGCTGTTATTTTAACATATAAGCAGCTAAAAGGTACTGAATCAGGATAAGGAAAAGTATCCATAAAATTCAGTTGTTTTCAATATATTATTGCACTGTTTTCACATATACCCTTGAGGAAATGAGAGCAGAAACATGATGCACCGTTAACACAAAGTTTAGCTACAAGACTACTGTATTCAAGCAGTAGATAAGGTCTGGGAGATGTCCCATAGGAAATCCTTATTAAATACTCATCTGTGATTTAATCTAGTTAGCCACAGGGTGTCAACACTGGTCCACACAGAGGAAGGCTCACTGAATTTGTATTTGCCAGTTTAAAAATAAATCTTAAATAAAACAATCTAGAAATAACAGTTTGAACAATTTGACACATACAATAAACATATGGAATGACTTACAAGGGAAGGAGACTGAAGCACAGAGCAAAAGTGAGTTCAGGAGACACCCAGTCTTGTTACTTAAGTAAGCAGTAAAACTGAATCAAATTCTTTTTGCTTAGAGCCACTGAGACTGGGTGCGTGACTCAGACAAACAGGGTATAGATAACAGGGAAAAATCAAGATTAGAATAAATGGAAAAGAATATCAGTCATTTTCTTCATCCAGTTATACTGCTGTTCTCCAAATTCTTCCCCTAAAGATAGTGTTAACCCAACTTAATTTTTCAAAGCTGATCATACTATATAGTAAAGCTGTAATTGCACAGCACATGTTCAGATGATTAATCTGCAATGCAACATCATCCAAATTAAAAATTTCCATTTTAATGATTTTGTGCATGTAAGAATGGCAGTGCTGTGTTTATCCTTACCCACTATTGAGAAAAAGAGTTATATTTAGCTGAATGAGCTAAAATAGCTGTTTTGCTCCAAAGCTTACTAAACATTCAAGTTTTCTGTATATAGAGTACTTTCTTACAAATCTATTGATTCTGTGGTAAGAGCTAAACATGTATAAGAGGCAATAAAATATGTATTTGTATAATGAGGCAATAAATTAAGTATTTGTATAATCTATTTTAATAATAGAGAACAGACTGTAATAGGGCAAAAAACTACTAGATAAAATGCAATCTCTATTAAAAATGTTAGATTAATTTCAATTCTACTTCAAATAAGCATTTTAAAATCAATAATTCTAACAGAAAGAAATTAAACATCACAGAACTGCTAGTATTTCTTCAGTCATTTTGTGATCCTATTAACTCTGTTTGGTAGCAGATACAAGCACTATGTGTATGCTGACATTTTCCAAATAAGTGAAATAAGTGTGAATATTTATTTATCTTACCTTACAAAGAAGAGGAAAATTAGAAATAAAGCATGAAACTTATGTTTTAAAATAATCCAAAACCCTGCAAAAACTAAATAATGAAAAACGTTCTAGTTTTGTGTTTCCCACAGTACAGCTTTATTCATCAGCTCCACTGTCTTAAGATCAGGTATGGATTGTTGTGTTATGTAACAAGTTTTGGTATTCTACTGCAAGTCACCTCTATGTATAGAACCTGCTGAAATTCACTGTTGGGGAAGGACTGCTAAAGAGAACTGCAGCTAAAAAGAGATGGATTTAAGCTCCCAAACCTCACTTATACAAACACTTCATCATTAATTCCACTTTCTGAAAGCTGCAATTTTTTCCTCACCTCAGATGCGTACTTCAATACTGGTAGATTAATGTCAATATAGAGAAAGCTGAAGACACCAGAAATTAAACAGTGAGATTCTTACTTGTGAGATCTTCTCTTAAATCCCCATCTATTTGTGGTTCTAGGAGTTGGTAAAGAGTCACAAATATACTTAACATTCCTTGTGCTCCCCAGAATATTATTTAATGTGCAGATAAGAGCAACTATCAATCTTTTTAGCATTCTGATATCTCTACTCTGTTCTTTGACTAAAAAGTACATTACCTGATTGTCTTCTACCTCATTAACAGAAAACAAGTCTTTCAAATTTTTAAAGAGGTTGGCAGATAATTGGAAAGGACAATTTTCTGTCTGATTCAGACAGCACCTGGTTTTGTAGGCAGTATTTTTTTCAAATGAGAAAAACAAAAATTAGAAGCATAAAAAAAAAAAAAAAGAAGAAGAAGAAAGAAAAAAAAATTGTCTGGACTTTTCAAAATAACTGAAGAAAGACTTCATATATGAAAAAACAGCACATTGGACATCAGGATAAATATTGTAAATTCAAGTGTAGAATTATATATTCATAATGTATCTAGAGCATTTTTAGACATACAGTCTTCCTGCATATTGTTTTTAGCATGGAATCACAGTCCCTATGATAGGGTGTCTTCACAAAAACTTACCAGACTTTTAAACAGAACAGATCTGAAAAACAGAATGATGCAGCATGGTAAATAGAAGATAGTTTAGAAAATTAAATTGCTTGTAATCCTTCAGACTTCCACTGGCAAACTTCAATATCAGCAGTCGCACATGGCCATTCTGCCTTTTCCAAAGTAGATGTTACTTCAGACCCATGTAAGAATGCACCCACAAGAGCCACTCATCTGCACTGTCTATAGCAGACAGGCTCACCAACAGTTTAAAAAATGTGGGGAGACATTTACTGTTGTATTGTTCCAAACTAAAGTCATGGTAGTAACAATTTGCAAAAGGTGATAAACACACACATTTGACACCAACGATGCCTGACTGCTCTACAAGTCAATACACATAAAGCAACCAACTTTATAATAAAAATAAACTTTTGATGTTGTGACCAAAATTTTAGTTCAAGGAGTTTGGGGTTTATTGCTACCTTAGATCAATTATACTGCACTAGTCCTCGCCTCATCATAAATCGATAATCCTATCAAATTTAGAAACTTCTTTAGGTTACAGTAGTCCACTTCATCTTGATGGATTGAAGTCTAACAAACCTTTACACTGACCATTAATTCTAGACTGGAATAACACAGATGATTATTTGAAAGTGTCATCTTTCTATTTTCCTTAACCCTACTTTATGCAAAACCTTCCTTCACGAATCATCATCCAGTCTGAACGTGAGAGATCACTATTTCTCTGCAGAGAGAATTTATAGAAAAGCAGTGAATCAATTTTAAGATCTTCTGCTAACAGACAGTGCTCTGCCTGACCTTGCTCTTGCTCTATCATGTTTACATTTTCTACTACAGTATGTTTCTAATCCCCAAAGTGTCTCTAAGGGAACTTTACTGTTTCTTAAGTCATGCTTGACTGCTGAACTTTGCAAAACACAGCCAGAGGAAGAGAAAAAAAAAAAAAACCAAAAGGTAAAAAAACCCAAACCAAACAAAAAAAAAAAAAAAAATTAAAAAAAAAAAAAGGTTTCTATCTTTATTTTCTCCCCAAGATTTTTGTTTCTTTATTTAAAAGATCTACAGTTACAATAGTCACTTATTCTGTGTTTTCCACTCAGGAAAAAACTTTCCAAAAATTCTCTGTCTTATTATTTATTTACAAATTACTGATTACTGTGCTAAGTCATTAAGAAATCATTTTAATTTACAGAAGGAACATCCAATATTCATCTGCAGCTTACAGCTTTTAGGGTGTGACTAACTGGACTCCTAAATACTTAGAATTTCAATAATCTCCTTCAAGCAATCTACAAACAGACTACTCTCCATTAATGTTCAGCTACCTTGTATACAATGTGAAGTAAAACTTAATGCAGTTGCATTATTAATCTCTTACTGTACCACAAGAAAACCTTGTATTGATATCATTGAAGATTAAACAAATAAATGTACCCTCTCTCCATGTTGCAATCATAAAAATATTTCCACTGAGGATGAACCATGTCTCTCATCTGTGATGCTGCTGCATAAGTTAATGCTATTTGGAGAATCTGACATTGTATAAAAAGATAAAGTTTTATATTTCTTCTATGTTGTTATACCCTCGCCTACATATGCAAAAGAAATCTAGGCTATTAGGGAAACAATTATTGTCAACAGGCAATGCATTAAGCACATTTGAAGGTAGATGATGAAAACGAGAAGATAATTCACCACCCCTTACAGTGCAGACATGGTGTGCTAGAGTTGAGGTAATGAATCTTGGTTAACTGTGAGCTGGGCAGGGCTTTCAGAGAAAGATGAACTGTTAACATAACATGCACAGTAAAAGACAGCTGTTATGTGCCTGTGGACACAATGACCGAAAATTTCATACGTCTTTGATTTCCTCACCTGCTCTCAGACTTCTTATAAATTTCTCCAGAACAGAGTTTCACATTCTCATGTCTAATACTAACTAGTCTAGTACTAAAATGTCGAGTACAGTTAGAACACCAGGCATGAGACAGTAATGTGCCTCTTGCTCCTGTCCTAGATTCTACAAATTACTTGGAAAAGTTAATTAAAGGCAAATTAGGAAATGGGTATTTAAGAGTTTAAATAGATTTTAAAAAATCAATGGAAGAAAATACACTGGAAAATAATAGCTAATGTGTGGCAGAGTATTTTGCTAATAGCATCTCAACTGTTCACCAGCTGGGGTGCTGGAAACTCACATGCTTTCAACACAGTCATACACCTTGTTTTCAGTTTTTCTACCAAACATTCCTGAGAGTTTGAGTAATGAAGACACTCAGCTTCAGAGGAAAGAAGGTTACCTAGACTCATGAATCTCTCTATTATACCAAGTGATAGATCGCATACAGGAACTTGTTTGTGATAAGTGACCCAGGGATGAATCACAAAAGCTAGTGCTGATAATAATTCTAGAGCATGTCATGAAAGTCTTCCATCATAGACGCAGACTCATTTTAGAAAATTCTACTGATTTTCTGCTTGTGTATATATGTACACAGTTATGTAAATCTTGTATGTCTCTTTCTGTATCGCTAATAATCTACAATATAGAAATGAGGTCAGAGTGCAAGAGTTAACTACATCAATGTTATAATGCCACTTCCACGGAAAAGTAATTGGGTGATATATGTACATCAAATAGTGATATTACGCAACTTAAAATAATTCCCCCCTCCCCCTTTTAGCAAATTAAATGCACCTTTATTGCTCCTCCAAAGTCCAAAATGACCTGAGTAAAAATTTCCACAAGGATACTGAAGCTTTTACCTGGTAAACATCATCTTTCCATTAGAAGTTAATGTTTCCTGCTCATATAGAAAGACCAGAAATACTGATACTTAACACAAGGCATTTGCAATAGAAAAAAAATATCTTGCTTAAATAACTTCAGAAATCTGGCTTTCACAAACCCCTATACAGTAGCACTGATTGCAATTTAAGGAATTCAGACTTCAAAGGATGCAAAAACATCCAATGTAAAACTTCTTCACTGTTTAGAGTTCTAGTTTAAGCATTTTAGTTTTTACAATATCTGGCATATGCAGAGTAAGCAATTGTATGTTATGGTAACTTTTGTCAAAAGGCATGTAAAATCAGCATATACCCATAGATACACAATGTTTGGCTATATTCTGATACACGAGAAGGTGATGGGTTTGGGAGTTACAACTGAGGAATGTGTGTTTTTAGAAAGGATAAATTAATCCCTAGTGCCAGTCTACTGATCAACCAGAAAAAAAACAGGGATTAATCTGGCCCAGGACACCAAGTGTAATAGTAAAATTATTTTGTGGTTGCTTTCCTATGTGGATTTATTATTCCTCAATGTGCAGACATATATTTTCAATTTAAAAAAAAGTCTCTGTTCACCTAGCAAAAGGCCTTTCTTCTTAAAAAAACTACATATAGTCAGTCTGTGTTCCAGCTCTTTCAACTTCTATAACACCATATTCAAGAGATTTCAGTGCTTCCTCTACTAGCATCACCAAATAACATGTTTACATCTCTAATTTGGGAACACCCACGATCTTAGACTCTGCCAGTGGTTACATATGTACTTGAAAAAAATCAGCAAAGTATTTGTATTCTAAATTATGCAATACTTAAACATTGACAGGAGTGGATCATAGCTTGGTTCTATTGAAAATCTGAAAGAGAGTAGTGTCAGAGATGGTGACAGAGGCTGTGTAGTGTATGTCTCAACATTGCTGTATCCGTGTGGACAGATTTCAAACCACAAACTGGATGACAGTTTGTCAAACCACAAACTGGACAATGGTTGGACTGCAAGTTAGAAGGGGTGTGGTTACGCAAAACAGTTCCGAATAAAAGAGCAGGAACCACCAGCATCATATGGAACGTTCTCCCACCAGACTTGGAAATAAATCAGACTGATGGGACACCGTAGATCCATGGTGGTAGCTATTGTGACTGACCCTTTCCTTGCTTTCTTTCTTTTCTCTCTTCATCTTTGCTTTGTGAACTTTTTGTCTGGCAAATAAAGCCACTTGGTGCTTGACTCTGTTTTGAGCCTTAATTCTGTTTCTGAGAATATGAGCAAAATCTCGCTCTGGTCTATGACCGGCACGTGACAAGTATTTAGTTACAAATATTTCCTAAGCAAAGTATAAAATTAAATCCTAAGAAAATGTGCAATAACTTAAAAATAAAATGGGGGAAAAGTTGTTTTAGACTAACAAAAATTATAACAAATAAAAGAATATATTTAAATGACTCTATCTTCCATGTTTGAGCTCCAAAATATGACAGCATTATCATGATAAAGTAATTCAAATACCAGATAAATTAACTATAATTTTCCCCTATTTTATCAAAAGAAGTGTATTATAATTAATTTTCCTGACACTTTTCAGAAAAAGCTAAATTTCACCTTTCATTACAATTTCAATTAAAATATCAATTTGGGGTTCAGGAATACAAACATGCAAAGCCAATATATACATAGCAAAAAACCTTCCAAAGGAGCACATGATTCAATAAACTAAACTAAATTCACTCCTAGTGATTGTTACAGGTTTTTCAACAGGGAAGGCATTGTATTAATGCAGCTATGTCAACAGAACACAAAGAGCCAAGTGACAGGGATATATTGACATATTAAGGCTTCATAAACATACATAACATTTTATTGGGAACAAAATTTGCTGACAAAAATCTTCCCTTTCCTGTCCACTGTATCTATATAGGCCCAGGAGGAGGGTTGGTGCAGAATCCAACCAGTCCCCCATACTCCCTTTGAAGGGTTTTTCCTTCCTTCTGAGGCCTGGGGGGCCACTTCCTGCTCTGCTCAGCAGTCTCACTGCTTAAAGCTCTGAACTACTGCTTCCTGCTGTCTATCTTTGGTCCTCAGCAGAGATCCCCCATAAGCTATTCCTCCAGCCATATTTAGCTCTTCCCCCTGAAAAAAGCTGTCTCCCCTCACCTAGAAAACAACTCCATACACCTTCTTTTTTTGAGGAATGCAACACAAATGGAGAATTAAACAAATCAGATATGTCAGTGCTGCACCTTTACAGTGCCTGCAATAGTTGCTTGTTTGACAACATATTTCCTCTGAAAAGCTAACCAAATATTTATGTATGGGACTGGCTTTTATCTTCACTGAGGACACTTCCCACATCATCTCTGAATAATCCTTATCTATAGTGATTCAAAATATTATCCTATTTTCTGAAAATATATATGCAACTATATAATCTAGAATGTTATTTAAATATACGCAAGTAATTCCCTTCAAATATAGCTTCACATAAACCAATAAGAAATACTTAAATAGAATGCAAGAAGAGAAACTCCACAATATCCAAAATAATTTCATAACTTATAATCAGTATTCAATATGTAATAGAAAAATTAGGAGGTCTTTACTCAGAAGTGCATTCACAGAAATTTTTATCAATTTGTATAAGACAACATTTATCCTAACTTGATATTTTGCATTAGAGAAATGGGAGTTCAAAGTTCATGTTGTATATGAAAAACAAACTATGACACAATATTGGACATAATCCTGAATTCATAAAAGCAAATGGTTTTAATTTCAGGATAGGAACAGCTTCTATTCTCAACAATTCTGATTTATTTTGATCATGGGTATTTTTTCACAATGATAAAAAAATATGGATACTGGATAAAACCTTTTTTTTGTTTTGTTTTGGGTTTTTCTTGCCAGGAAGTGCAACACTGAATTTATACCAGGAGGTAATCATTCTATCAAATGAACTTTCTCAAAGGGGATGTTATATTCACAGCAGTTTGCCAAGCTTTCCTTTTCAGTCATCAATATATAATAATTTAAAAAAGGATATATTGCCTAGCTCTTAAGCAAGGAATAATCATATTACATTGCCTGGAACATCACCCTCAGCTTGATCCTGAAATCACCACATAGGAAGCTACATGATATTTCTATTGCAAAGTCTCCACAAATAATTCAGTGTTTTAATAGCTTGTTCTCCAGATATGTTTTTTCCCTTAGCCTTTCAAAAGCTACAGTGTCATACAACATGATAAACGTAGTAATACAAAGGTGAAATGAATGTTGTAAACCAAGATCCATAGGTAATACAGATGAAAAATTAGACAAAGGCAAGAATGGCAGTGAAGTCTATCTTGCTTCACATGATGTTTGCTGGCTCAAAGGGCTAGTATGAAGCCATGACCTAACACAAATTAAGTAACTCCAGAGTAGGACAACTGTGGCTACATCAGCACTGCTGCATCTCAGCTAACAAGATCTGACAAGGTTAACTGTTTCATATAGTGATGTATTGCTGCAGTTAAACTGTTCCTAGAATTCAAACTTGCATTGCTCTATGGAACAGGAAGATAAACCTCAGTTCATAAGAGCGTTTCTAACACTGCACTCCTGATAACCTTCCTAACAACCTTCCATTAAAACTGAGCTAGCATTTGTAAAAATCACTCATGTCTTCTATGCCAGCATGCTTATACCAAAGTATCACAGAAGATTTGCCTGAATTATTCATTATAATGCCATCCATCTTAGTAGAAAACAAAAACAACCTACAGAACCAACTACTCATAACTTCTCTTATTGCTAACATGGACATTTCTAACGCACAGCAGGAGGAGTATTCTGTACAAAATTAATATATTGTATGGAATACAGTGTTCTATTTGTTTTATACCATTCACTTTAGAGCATTCACTTGACCTTCTATCAATTGTCCCAAAATGCACTGCACTGTCTTCAGGTTCTGTCTTTTGATGCACTTTTTAGGAAGGAACTAAGTGGACGAACACAGCTCCAGTCATATCTCCCACAATTCTATTACTCATAAGGAAAGCCCTTCATTCAGGGCTTTTCCTCCATGGTGTATGACAGAAAACTAGCCGGATTTTCAAATCAACTGAACAGTCCAAACACACTCACACTAACTCTTTAAAATCAGCTTCCCCACGTAGAATCTCACTGGTGCTTTTGCTAACACTTCTGCAGTAGCACGCCAAATCAGAAATGACCAAAAGAAGACAACACAACATTCCAAATTTTCTCTATGAACTCCGCTGAATTCAAAGTTGGCTTTGGACAAATTGCTTCCTTAGTTTGGGGGTTTTTTTCCAGGACTTACTTTCTTTTTGTTTATTCCTCTATCATCTTTGACAAAATGGCAAGGATTGCCCTGTCACCTCACTTAAAACTTTAATAAACGTTGAGGATTATAATTCCTCCCCTAAAAGTCCAGATTTTTTCTTATTTAATCTTCTTATATACATCTCCAAGAAAGCAATGATTAGCTTCAGCAGTGCACTGAAACAGAAGGGGTCTATAACAACACCAGTTTGCCCTTGACTTCCTTTATAAACTACAAGTAAAAGGAAGCCAAATGTGTAAAAGCTAAGAAACACAGAGAATGTAAAAGTCAAAAAGAATTTATAGATACAGTACATTAGTTTAGCTTTAATCTTTCTCTATTAAACAGTGAAGATCAGACTTCTGAAAACTTTTTGTTTTTTACATCACATACATTCTTACAATCTCTAAGTGCAATATCCAAACTTAAGAGCACTTCACGTGCTGCACAGACTTTGCTAATCTCATATTTTAAATACTAGAAACACAAATTGAGGTGTAGTATAGGATGCCAATCAGCAGTACACTTTGTAAAATGATTTTTTGCACTGAACATCACAGCTGTGTGTCAGCAGGATAAGGTGATATTATTTTATATATACTTTTTTTTTTCTGATTTTTTTTAGATGTTTTGGACTTGCCAAGTAAATTACAATAAAAGCACAATGAGATAACCTCCAATTTCTGCTTCTTACAATTTATTAATGCTTTTAGACCAGTTAAGGAGTGATAAGACACCAGTAAAAAACAGAGATGTGTTATTTTTTATGTTACAACCACTATTATTAGTGCTTATAGTGCTGCACTTTCTCTCAGAACCCTCACCCACGATTGTGTATCTTATGTATCCATGCACATGGAAGACATAAAATATATGTCAAACAAAATAAAGCAAGTTATTAAGTCAAAATAGACCCTAAATCTTAGTGGAAGTCAACAGATAAACATACTATAGGTCTAGTATAGCCTAAGTACACAATGCATAATTCAGAGCTGAACTAAGTTTATAACTTATTGCAATATTTCTTACTCAGAGAGAGGTCTGGTATATTAAAGCAATGTTCAGTCACTAATTCAGCAAAACTCATGAGAAACTTCTTTTGTACCTATACTTTTTTTTTTTTTTTTTTTAAAAAGCCAGTACAGCAATATCTCTCCCATGATAGGCCTGCCTGGGAAGAAAAAAAAACAAAATCTAGTCTGAATCTGTCCATAATTAAACACAGAAATTTACTGCTATATTATTTGTAATCAGTGCTCTCACTGCCACATTCATACACATATTACTTTATTCCATTACGATTGTAAGTAAAGACTTTTTTCCCTTTATCATCGGCTTTCCCCATCATCCATCCTTCTGGACACTAACATATAAATTCTGCTTGCCAGTAGTACAAAATGTTTAAAATACTATGTAAAATAGTTAAAAATATAATGTGAAGTTAAAAGAATAATAGATTTATGAAAGCATTTATCATCACCATCATTAAAAATGTAATAATATTAATGATAATTTCCCAGCACCACATTATACTGAAATACAGAGATAATCATAAATATTCATGCCTACCATCTGATTCATAATGTTCAAATCTGTGCACCAAACATAACCATTCTATGCTTTCATACCTGTCACTTGCTGAGAAGTAGCTCAATTTGAATGTAGAGCATAACTAATTCTCTTTGCTCCCAGATGAAAAGAAACATCCTTATAAAAACAGACATGTTCGTCTCCAGAGGGTACAATATAAATCCATCATGCAGAGTGTAAGGAGACTACGAAGGTGTTAGGAGTAAGGAACAGGAGTATGCAGAAATTAAATAGGGGGAGAAGGCAGTTGGGGTGGAGACAGAAGACTATTCTACTTTACAGCCATCTCCTCAATCTAAGATAGGGCCCTAGCAGTCCTGAACACTTCAATTTTCTGTTGTCCAGTCAACAGTTATGATTCAGTTTAATTCAGGAACTTGCACCATAGATGCTTTTTCTATAGGATGAGGGATTCAGCACTGTTGACAACAATGTGGCATTCTTCAGAGAAAGTCATAGGCCACGTATCAAAGATTTAAAAGGAAATCTTTTTTTTTTTTTACCTCAAAAATAGGATTCCAAGAGAAACAGTGAGCTCATGTATGATTTTTTTTTTATTGGTGACAAAAACTCTAGAACTATGTTGAGACTTCATAGTGAAACAACTGCAACATATAATCAACTCATAAAATGTCACTGCATCCGTCCAGTGTATTTATAATAATCCAGTGAATGATAGAAAAAGGTGGTTGTTATTATTTACAAATAAAGTATCAATGCTGTGAAAAAAATTGGTTTAAGATATTTTACACTAAAATAAGCAACTATACAGAAATAGTGCTGCTGTTTAGTACTGCTTCCACCAGTTCTTTTCAAGCATTTCAGTACTAACCTTTTTTTCTCTCCAGTATTTCCTCCCTGGTTCAGATAAAGAATTGGCATTTCCACTTTTCACACAAATCACCATGTCCTCATCCTAACATTTCTCCTCTCCTCTCATTTTCTAACATTGTAAAATTCTCTGAGCTACCCTTTTCTCGATATTTAATCCACTTCCTAAAAAAAAGCCCTTAATACTTCTAGTTTTAATACCTACAAAATTTCAATTAATAAACATTTTGTGATTATTTCCACATTTAATTATTGTGTGACAGTACTACTACAGCTTGTTCCAGACACTTAAATTGAGCAGCAGTGCTATCCCAGCTTAGTCTCAATATGTCTTGCACATTTCCATATTTCTTCAAGCCTGCTTTCCAGAACATTGCCCATGAGCACAACAGTTGATTAGGATAATAAATACATGCTGAAAATTGTCTTTTTATAAACTAAATTGCAGAATGTACTATAAAAAGTCAATGAAAAAATTAAATTTTGTTTTCCATTTTTAACATCCGAGATTCAGGAAATAGGGAGCAGTTCCCTATCAAACATCTTGCAGGACATACCTTATTCATGCAATCTTAAAATTAATATTCTATTATAAACTTCATTTACAAGACTTGAAATTGAAAGAAATAGCACTAGTCTTCCTTTTATTTAGTGTAAATTTTTTAAATACAAATTCCACATTAGAAGAAAAGAAGCTGAATAAATGCATCACTCACAAGGAAACCCAGGATATGACAAATTATGGGACAATACTTAATTTTATGCCAGTGCCCAAATAGCATACTTTCAGTGACAGGCTTGTCATCATTATTAAGAACTTCCCCTGTCTCCCAGTGATGAAGAAACACATTACAGACAAACACATTAATCTTTCCACAGAGTACAATGTAAAATGTTAATTACAACCTCATGCTTTACCCCAGAAACACACTACATACCACAGACCTAAACCATACATATGTCAACCCTGAATATCTGTGAATGTTCTTAAGACTACAGTTAAGGCTTTGTGTTGAACTATGAGGGAGATCACTATATTGAATATAGCATGCTTTTTTTCTCAAGAGTGTAGAAAAGAACCTAGGAAATTCAATCTGTTCTCATGGATTTGAGGCTGCAGGTTTGTACACATACACAGATTCTTAATACAAAGAGGTTTCTAGCAATGGGACTAAATAATCTTTTAAAGTTAAAGACAGAACTCAATACAGAGGTGCAGTTCAGTGACAAAAGTACAAAATGATAGCACAAACACACTCAAATGCCATTTGTGTGCTGAACATAAGCAACACCTTGCATCAGAAACAGAATTCAGTGTCTCAGTATTCCTCTTTTCCCAATATTTTAGTCTAGTAGAAGCTTGGACAAAAGAGATTCAATCCAGATAAAACAAAATAAATGTGTTCCAGGAAAGTAAAACAACTAAAGTAACTGAAACATTAGGGTTAAATGTTTTCATTTTTTCTTTTAATCCACTGGCACTGGGACTCAATTTCCCCCAGGTCCCCCATAAACATAGAGGGGTACTATCTTTTTCTACCACTTTATTGCGATGGCTCTAGAAGGAGAGACCGACTGCCAGTCAACAGGCTACAACAATTTCCTGGCAGGTGAATGATGTGGATTCAACCACAACCAATCAGATAAAATGAAGTACCCATTCTTGTTTGTTACGGTGAGAACCTAAGCACTACTTTTCTTTCTGCTACAATGAGTGAAATCAGTGAAAAAAAAAAATCTTGCTTCTTTTGAGCAAACTGACAAACTGAGAAATACTGGACAAACTGAAAAATAATTACATCACTATAAATGTAGAAGCTTATTTGATTAGGAAGATGTGGTCACACACTGATACTTTTACTCAAATAATTTTGATTCTTGCCTGTTGCTGAATTTGCTTGCACTTTACTGATTTTCTGTTACAGCAAGCCTGTATTAGCCTTCTGCCACTGAAAAATTGCAGGTCATCACTCCATTTGACCTCCATCCTGTATTATTGCAATGCAACAATTAAGGATTACCCTTGAGATCACTAAGACATGTCAGTCAATGTACTTCAACATTGGAAGCAAGGATTCCCATGGTTTTGTTCACAAAAGTACAACTTAGTAAATGAGACATTAGACGAGGACTGGATAACAAAATTTGTCTGCACAATGTTCAATAGATGTAACAAGATATGGTTTTCACACACAAGATGGTAACAGAGAATCAGGAGCATTACTTTATTTCTACTTGAGTGGGGTACATGCAGCTTGACTTTTTCTGACTATCATCTGAGGTCCTACTAGAAGATATGCTGCAAACAAGGCTGCTCAAGTTAGACAGAGAATGACAGAACAGAAAAGTTGATTTCTTAACTACTAAACAGAGACAAACACGGCCTTTTCTACTACCTTACACAGATTTTAAAGAAAATTATGCAGGTTATGCTACAACAGAACTCCCTGCTTCTATTTTGTGAATATATGCATATATGCCCCGGTGGCCAAGAAGCCAACACCATCTTGGCCTGTATGAAAAATAGAGGGGAAGTGATTGGCACTGGTGAGGCCACAGTTTGAGTATTGCTTACAATTTTGGGTACTGCAGTATAAGAAAGACATTGAAGTGAGGGAGTGGGTCCAGAGAAGGGCAACAAAGCTGGTGAGGGGTCTGGGGAGCATGTCTTACAAGGAGAGACTGAGGGAACTGGGGTTGTTTAGTCTGAAGAAAAGGAGGCTGACAGGAGACATTATTGCTCTCTACAATTACCTGAAAGAACCTTGTAATGAGGTGGGTGTTGGTCTCTTCTCCCATGTACCTAGCAAGAGGATGAGAGGTAATGGGATTAAATTGCACCAGGGGAGGATTAGTTTGGACATTAGGAAAAAATTCTATACTGAAAGAGTGATTAGCTATTGGAACTGCCGAGAGAGGTAGTGGAGTCACTATCCCTGGAGCTGTTAAAATAATATGTAGATGTGGCACTTCAGGACATAGTTTAATGGTTATGATAATGCCAGGTAGATGGTTAATGATTCTGTATGAAAAACAAAATGTGCTCATTATTTACTTTCCTAAAATATTTTAAAATATTATAAGGGGACTGTAAAAAAATATGCTGTCTGCAGTGTTATGATGAAATTTCATGGTTCATCAAACTTTTCCAGGGAATAAACTACTTTTCACAGCTACCTTAAAAGAACTATATTTCCACAAATCAATTCAAAAACCTAACTGAAAAACAGTGACATACAGAGATCTGTTTCTGTGAAAAGTGCAGAACCTGTAACTGTACTTTTCAGCAAAAGCATTATGTTCAGCATCCTACAGGAAGTGTTCAGCAGATCAGCCTCTATGAGATGAGACTATGCTATCAAGTTCTGGTCATTTTTACAGGGCTTCAATAAGAGAAAGATCAAAAGAAATTTTTGTCTCTGGTCCTCTGTAGATTTATATCAGTTCAACTGCCAATATTTCATAATTCACAATGAAACTGTGCAGGACATCCTTCATAAATATTTATTCAAAAAGTTAGACAACTAAATTTTAGTAGTGTGTCAAGCTATAAACTAACTGAAAGACTATTTGTTCTTCCAGAGAACAGATGTCAACGTATGCAACTTCATGTAGCCAATCTACAAGTATATCAGTTCCATTTTTTTTTTGTTGTAACTTATTACAAAGTTGAATAGTGATTATTTAGACTACCAGATGTGCTGGAATTCAGATTGTGTGGTAGACCCACTATTTGTATTACTATAGGATAGACCTCAATCTCTTCTTGAACATGAAAATTACATGTAATGAGTAATTTCCTGAATGGAAGATTGCTTTATAGAGCTATTTATCCATTACAGCAAGTTATTTTTAGTGATTATCTTAAGTGAAATAAAAAAGAAATAGGAACCATGCACATTCTACAATAGCTTATTTATTTAAATACTATGTAAATATCATGAACTCAATAAAACCTATGTTGTTATCATCATCTACTTTGTGTCATGTGAAATATCTAATCTTAGTATAAACTGAGAACCAACACTCAAAGGCAAGTAATTCCACCTTAAGAAAAATGTCACTAATAAACTCCGTAGATGTGTAAATGGTATTAAAAAGGTCAAAGAGACCAAAGTCTGGCTTTCATGAGGTCTCACAGCTACAAGGCGTTTGTCTTTGTTGTTGGTGCCAGTTAAGGCATGTCTGGCTTATTTGATCCCCCAGATTAATACAAAGAAGATATCTGAACTGTGAAAAAAAAAAATACACAACAGGAAGCTTAAATGCAGCCATATGGAACATCTGATTCTTTCAGCCTTGTAACAGATGAGGTTTGAAGTAACTTCCTTTGCCTATTAGCTAATTAAATCGTCCTAACAGTGTATAAAATGGCTATAATAAAACTGAGTTTAACCATAACCTCCAGCTATGTTCCATTAAGTCTTACATTCTATGTCTTCTAACCATATGGTACAAAACATATTGCTAAATCAGATATAAATATCTATTTTCTCAACTAAAACAAACAAACAAACAAAAAAATCATATTTTAAAACTAAGACAGATCACAAAAAGACAAGAAAATCTAAAAAGTATTTTAAAACATCCACTAATATATATTTAAGGTTCTTCACCAAGACTTAATAATTACCTTTACACGGCATTAATACAAAGTCACTTTTGCCTTAGCCCCTGTGAAAATTTCTAGTAATGATTACATAAGAGTAGCTATAGTATCTAAAACAGCTTTCTTTTTTGTTGTTTTTTGTTGTTGTTGTAGTTGTTTTAACAGGGGGAATTCTTTGGAATCACTGATAAGTAAATTGAGATGTCCTTAAAAATACAATGTGGTGCTTTAATGTCATTACATGAATGCGGATACATGCTCTTCCTCCACAACAGCTATTTTATATGTTGCTAATCATTTACTTTATGATGATGTCTTCTGCCCTTTTTATGATGCACAGCTAAATGATTACATAAAAAACACCTCAGTGATTCGAATGCATACATATCACCAGGACAACAATTCCTTTTTCACTTCTTCCTTTGTCAAGTTCAGATGAATTTTAATTAATACAGCTTAAAGGACTCTACAAAATATATTCTCTGAACTAGAGCAAAGCCTGTAACTCTTTCCAGAATGACTGAAAGCTCTTTTACATCCAGTTCTCTCCAAATGATAACTGCATCTCTCAATTTATATTTATTTCTCCTAGAAAGGAACAGTTAAGTACATTTCCACAGCATATGACTTCCATTAGAAGATGTGATGAATGACCCTCTCTCAGCAGCCCAAGGAAGAGCTCATCTGTGCACACTGAAGTAACATGACTACAATGAAATTTTTCCTCACATGTCACCGTATATTATGGAATTGACATGTACTGTAATCTTTCTAGGAGATACCATACTTCCTGAATAAAAGTACAAATAATCTTCAATCTGCAGCTTTCATGGATGGTATTTCTTTTTATTGACACTTCAAAACCACTCTTCCTTAAAATTTGAATTAATTACAATTCACATGATAATGCTGAGAAAAATTGCTACTGATACCCTGTTTTCTTTAATTAAAGCCAAAATTGCCACCAACTTCATGGTGTCTGACACTGGCATTTTAAAAGCAGAGTGTGAGGAAAATGCAGCATTTAGAAGCCTATGAAACAGCAATCATTTGAAATAAAAAATTTTCATTGCAATTGAATATATTAACTACATAACTCTATCTCAGATACAAAAGGTGATATTAACTGAGGCACAAAGAATCAGTGCTAAGTTACCTGGCTCGCTTAGGTTTGCACTAACTTACCTTGACAAAGTTTCCAATAAGAAACTAGGGGGGAGATACTTCCATATTTATTCCATGTAAGTTAGGAGAATGTGGATGGACCAAGGAAGTGATAGTTGAAAAAAAGAAGGTCTTTTGTGATGATGTCACAAGAAACTAGGACAGTAGGTTACAGCAGATGGGGAAGTCATAGTGGGGAAGACTAATTATTCTATGGTGAGCAGCATTATGAGCTGGTTTACTGTGAATTAATGTGAAAAAAAGTGAGTATCACTGACAAAGAAAGAAATTAGCTGTCTAGAGTTCATTACTCCAATAACAAAACACATTCTGCTATAAAGGTTTAAGTTAATAGATTATCAAAGATTTTGTACCAAAGGAGGGTTTAATGCCACACTTTGCATCACTTACTTTCCCTTTATGAATTTTCATTTCCAAGTTTCCCTAATACATTGAAAACACTTTCTTCTTACAAGACATAATTTACTGTAAAGAAAGAAACTGAGTATTTCATTAACTTAATATAAATAAGTTTTTCACATTACAGACATTTAGGATAAAGAATGAATAATCTACTACTAGCAGAAAAATCACATTAAGATATAACTTTAACACATATTGATAGAGATTTCTAATGTAAGGACAACATACACTAACTTATAAACACTGCAAGATTCAGCAGAGTAGCTCTCCAGCTTCTGATTTCTCTGACTTAACATTTATAACTACCTAACATACACTGTGAACATAGTTTTCAGTATAGACTTTTAACATTCACATTGTCTCAAAGCATTCTGCAAATAAATAATGACATAAAAATGAACAACCAGTTTTACCCCTTTATAGTGTGTGCATCCTTTCTTCTGCCAATCTATTCAAAATACTCACCATTCTCTAACATTCTCTGCTGTCCATAGGAGGAAAAGATAAATCCATCTGCACTCCTGATGTGTGCCCTCATTTTGTGTTGGCAGAATATCCAGTATTCAGCAAATAAGCTCCTTTTTCAGCTGATGCTTTTGTAACTCTAACCATAAACTTCATTTCAAACATTCACATGAGCACAAGCAAAGCTACATATTACAAATTCCTATTCTTTCTAACTTTCACCACTAGCCTCAATTGCCACGACGCTGAAGATCTTGCAAAATGGAGCTATCTAACTTCCATTCTTCCAAATCTTAACTACATACCTTTGCTTAAGTATCATGTGAGGGAGCATCCCCGTTCCCTCAGATTTCATAGTAAAACGGGAAATGTAATTGCAAATCTGTCTCTAGCAAAATGATGTAGTTTATAAAAATCTGCAAATATCATTAAAGAAAGAAAATAGCTTTAATCATTTTGGAAGAACTATGGTAGGAAGGAAATACAAGTACAAGGAGATTAAAGGAGAGCACCCCTAGCAGAGTAGAAACAGTGTTGAACTAGAGGAGGCAACTTCATCACCAGACTCAGCTGCAGCCAGAACAGGGTGTCTGAGTGGAGATGTAAGACGTGTATGAGGGTTAAAACAACCATGTAAAATTTACCAACATTTTCACTCCACCCACTGAGATTACAGTAGAAAAGTTCAACATAGGATCTACCAACCATTGCATTTTCAGACTTAAAAATTTGCCCCATTTAAAATAAACAAGAACTCAACATGGTTAAGATAAGCTATTTCTAAAAAAAAAAAAAAAATACAGTCAGTGTATCCCTATACTTAATTTTGTCATTTTTATCATAATAATATTTCAGTTCTACTACTCTGATAATACAAGGCTGTGCTGTCAATGAGTTGAAATTAATTTGGGGACAAATGGATAAAGAAAGTAGTAATAAAACCTCACACCAGGGGGAGATTCCCAGTGCTGAAATAAGTCTTCAGGAAATCAATAAGAAAATTCCAAGTTGCAGTGACTTCCTATGATAGCGTACAAGTAGCAAGATAACACAAACTTTGTATTACTTGAATTAATTCCTACTTCAAGATTATCTTATTAGCAATAATACACAAAAGTCTAAAATAAGAAACCTAGCAGTTCAATCATCTAGTCAAGTAATTTACTTCTTAGGTTACTCTTTCTGTATTACTGACGCCTCATGCCCACAGGGCAAAAAAACCTCACTCTTTAGTTCAAGTAGTTTTCATTGCCAATCACCTAACAGAAAGTTTAAGTAACAGTATTTGCAGTAGATTCTAATGTAAACAGCAGCAGCAGCAAAATTATCATATAACACAGAAGGTACATAATCCTACTAAAAATAATGGGTCAAACCACATTTGCAATACAAAACCACAAATACACACATAGTGACTATGATACAAGAAAGTAGTGTACATTTCCTTGAGTAAGAAAACATTTTAGCCTTGTTTTAATAAAACTAACACCATAGTTCTACATGCACTAAGATCCATGCAGTACTGGAGCCCATGGTGCAAAAATGCTGGTGTGAACAACTGAATTTCCATCACACCAGCTGATTATAAAATGCAGTGTTTATTCCAATTTTAAGCCATCTGCAGGAAGACAAAAATGCTTCTTATAAAATATGCTAGGAATAGAATAGAATAGAATAGAATAGAACAGAACAGAAAGAATAGTTCAGTTGGAAGGCACTTAAAATGATCAACTAGTCCAACTGCCTGACAGCCTCAGGGCTGACCAATTGTTACTGAGGCCATTGTCCCAATGCCTCTTAAACACTGACAGGCTTGAGACATCGACCACCTCTCTGGGAAGCCTGTTCCAGTGGTTTGACCACCATCTGAGTACAGAAATGCTTCATAATGTCTGGTCTAAACCTCCTTTGGTGCAGCTTTTAACCATTCCCACATGATTCTCGGTGGATCTCAGAAGAGCTCATCATCTCCCTCTCTAATTTCCCCCCACAAGAAGCTGTATAGAGCAATGAGGTCACCCCTCAGCCTTCTCTTCTCCAAAACTAGACAAGCCCAAAGTCCTGAGATGCTCCCCACAGGACATTCCTTCCAGCCCTTTCACCAGCTTTGCTGCCATCCTCTGTACTTACTCAAAGACCTGAACATCCTTCTTAAATTATGGGGTCTGGAAGTACACATGGTACTCCAAGTGAGGCTGAATTAACACTGAACACAGGAAGATAAACCCGTCTTTTGAACATCTGGTCATGCTGTGTTTGATGCACCCCAGAATGGGGTTTGCCCTCTTGGCTGCCAGGGCACAACAGTCATATGCAAAGACAGTATCTGATGTGGAATAGAGTCTGCCAGAAAACAATATGCTTTCCAAAAAAATAAGCCATAAGGATAAGTTTGTGCAGCATTCATATTTAATAACATTATTGACCCATTAATAATTACCTTAAAACTGCATTTACTCTCTCCTGAAACAAAAAACTAAGTCTGATAAAGAACTGCAACAGACTGGGACATACTGTTTCCAGGTAAAACAGCCTCAAATTTCTGCTCAGAACCCCAAGTTGGGGGATTATACATCTCTCTCACAATCAGTCCTTTACTGGTAGGACTTTCTAAGGATGGTATCTCTAAGATTCAGTAGTTCATGCAACTACAGGTATTCCACTGTCTCTATACCTCCATTCTTCCTTAGAAACTTTACATTGCAGTTCCTTAAAACTCAACTCACCTATAAGATTCTGCTCCTTTACTATTACAGATTCATCAAGCATACTTGCATTTTCCATGTTGTTTGTAGCACTGTCTACAACATTTTTATGATACATGTTGAACATTCTACTATTTCCCAGACTGCATCATACAATTAAACTGATCTATGTCCACAGTGACAACAGCATATACCTTTTCAAGTCCAAGCCACTTCCCTTTCACTCTCCTCCCTGCTTCCTCCTTGTCTCCCCAGCCGGTACAAAGTTGGTTCATTCAAGTCATGAGTCATAAACTGAACCAACCTGTTGACAGTCTAGATAAGAATTAAAGGTTTGAGTTTAAGGCCAATTGTCAAGATGAGAAACTTAAAAAAATTAGGATTAGAACCTTTAAAAGCATCTACTAATCTAGATGCTTACTTTTTTGAGTACCCAACTTTATATACTGCGGCATGTAATCAGCATATAATAATATTTTTCTACTAGAAAAATCAAGCTGAAAAAAAATTTGTTACACTGTGTCTTCAAAATCTCGAGGAAGGTATAGAAAAAAAGGGATTAGAAATAAAGTATCAGTACCATAAATACTGTGTGGAGTTTTTGCTGTTCTTTTCAGTCATTTACCTTGATCTAATTTATACCATCAGATATATACTCAGACTTCATATTGAATTTATAATGCCATATGTACTAGTTAGAAATTTGGGGCCCTGGCTAGTGTATATAACACCTAAACATTATGTTCTTCAATGTTTATTACACTCCTGTAACTTTTTCCAGCTATTTCTAAATGCACAATAATTTCTATCAAGTTTTATTGTAAAATACAGATGTAGAATAAATTCTATCTAACAAAAGTTATATTCAGTGTTCACTTTATAATGTCAATACATACATTGTATCATAGTTATATTCAATGTACAATTCATACACTATGAAACAAAGTAAGTGTAGATCTTTGGGTTTAAAATTATAAAGGAGCTAAGAGTGCATCATCATATACACACAGATCTGCTAAATCACAAGTATTTCAGTTACAGATTGGCATTACATCTGAGCATACTATATTTTTCTCACTTTAACTTTGTTTTCCATGTTGTCTTTAATTTTTTCTTATTTGCTTGGTATATTGAACCCTGGCTTGGAATAAATGGATTGAAATAAACGCAATTCAGTGCCAGAATTGCCACAGGCACATATTTTTCTTTCAGTGGTCCTGGGAAGTGGTTTGTTAAGCTATTGTTCTCAATTAAAAACTCATGTGTTTGTTCAGTACAATATGGGTCACTGCTTTGAGTGAAAGATTCCCTTGACATGGCAAAACCTCTAATTGTAACAAGTCTATGCCAAGTATGTTTAACCAGATGCAGCTCCGGGTTTGATTAGCAGCCACTGGATTCCATGTACAATCAGATAATGATGGTTTTGCTTCTCGGCTGAGAAAACATCCTCGGCTTTTAATCAAGTATGTATGTGTATCTATATATGTACGTATGTATATGTGTATATATCTGAAAACCTCTATACACATAATTATGAGCAGCACAACTATTATAAAACTATAGCTCATCTCAACTTATTTGACCTTTGACTGTTTAATCTTAGGAAGACCTGTGCAATACCAACTAAAAATAAATGGAATAAAATATTTATTTTGGCAGACACCATATATATATAGTAAAGAGACATGTGGTACATGGAAATTTTTTACCACACATGTAGAGAGCAGAAAAGGCTCTGGAATACATTTTTGTTTTCCCACTTGTGGGATAGCACCTATTGGATAATGATGATATTAGAACTGCAAAGACACGTGCCATTTTGGAACAACATTCCAATACTCCTTAACTATGCCTGAGGGAAGGTGGTGAAGGTTGCTGTTTATTTTATATCAGAGAGAATATTAGTTAAGTTTGCTAATATGACTTCAAGAATATTTTGGACTTCGATTTTTGCATTTATTTTTGTTTTCTTTGCACTTATTCAATAGGGGCTATGAATGGAAGTTAATAAGATAAAGTTCTACCCTTTTTTTTTTAATCCTGGACTACTTTTATTTCAGAAAGAAATACAGCATTATCTTAAATACACAAAACAAACAACATAATCTTTCACAAAGAAAGGAATAAATGTCCTTCTACACACTGTACACACAAAACTCTAATTTTATCCTGTTCTGCTCTGGTTTCTTTTGTTCAAAAGCATAGAAATTCATTCAAAAGAATAATGTGAAAAAGAATTAAAAGTAATGTGCGATGAAGTTCAGTATAAAATAAATGTAAAGCAAATATTAAACAATCAAAATGTTCGATTGAAGAGCACTGGGGAGAAATTCTCCTAGTTTTTTTTAATATTTATCTTCCACAAACAGCAACACCACATTCTGCAGTATTGTCAATGCATATTTCCCTATATATTAACACATGAATGTATGTTTATTTCTATATAAACTAGCGTTGTTCTTTCACTGAGAAGCATGTGTGTAAAATTAGCTTTGTGACGTTTAGCTTTTTAGCTTTTATAAAAAAATAATTAAGGAAACTAAATATAAAACTACATGAAGTTGATAATACAACAATTTTTTTTAACTCGCTTGTTGAAATTAATAGAAGTCTCAATCTAATCATCACTTCAAGGATGCTGTATGTAAATGCACTAGTGACCTGGGCTCTGTCATTCCCATTCATAAGCAGCTGAGAGAGATATGGGATAGTTACTTCCACGTACTTTCTACCAGAGTCTTTAGACCAAATGCGGTTCCAAGACACACTGACAATCTTTCTATTGCATTAATATGCATATAGTAAGAATAGAAAGAAAAAAACAAAACTTAAGACACTACACAGTTTACAGTACAGGACCATTAAAAACACTTGACTCTAACAACAAACAGAAAACATTTCTAATTTTCCTCACTTAATCTTTTCTTTTTCCTTTTTCACAGTAAAATCTAATGCAGTGCAGTATTACAGGCTGTAGTTACGCTTAAAGATTTACAGACATTTTAAGAGTAGTATCATGTCCTTATCATATGCTTCACAATGAATTTTCATCATGTAGATAATCAGCTGATTATGGCAGAGAAGCACTTGAAAGTCAATACACAATTTTTTATTTTCTCCAGCTAAACTTCTTTCTTATGTTTACTTTGCAAAGTTGATTTGGGGGCAGGGAGGAAGAATTGTACTGCCTTATATCTGCACTATAATACCAGTACTGTGTTAGACTTCTGTGTCATCGTACATCACAACTCAATGGATAACTATTAATTAATTCATCCTTCCCAATTGTTCTTGAATTGCATATCTACATTGAATATTATTTCCACTGTGGTCTTAATTTCTTAACATGCTGTAAGTGATGTTGCGAAATAAGCCCTGTTATCTTTAATATAGTAACTCATAATTTGAAATATGTATAATAGTACCAAAAAAAAAAAAGATTACAGGTTTTACTTGACTCTATAAGAAACACTCAGCTTCAGGAAAAAAAGAATATTAGTGTCCATAGACAACTTGTGAGTACAACCGTTCTCCCCTGTCTCCATGAAGTACGACACCAGGCCACAGCTGCAAGATACAATTTAACACACTCCTTCTCTTTGCCACTGCAACCTGACTGCTTGTAGTAGCTTGGTCATTTTTTTACAGTAAGCTAAAGTGTTTCTAAAATGATTTAACACTGACATATTTTATAGGTGTAATAAAGCTAGGAAAATGCATTTGCACCTGCAAACTAAAACAAAATTTTTTTGCATTCTCAGGAGATTAATTAAAGAATCACCCTGGGAAATTGGGTAGTTGGACATGCAGAACAGGAAAGCATACACATTCTGACTTCCTGATTCCTAGCTGTGTGCACCTCTCTGTAAAACTGAGATATCATGAAAAAAAAATTATAAATTCCCATGGAAGAATAAGAGATTTTTCTAATACTGCACTCCCTTGAGGGCCCTACTAGTTGTGGAGAACTGGGCAAGAACACTGACACTGCAGAGCAGCTCATCCTCTGGCATCATCACTGGCTATATACCTCAAGGACAGTTCTTGTAATGCAGTACTGGATGCCAGTGGAACCATCAGCGAATGCTTCTGCCTGGGAAAGGAAATAGCCTTACACTGTACCCTGAGGATAAAGAAATTTTGGCTTTGTTATACCATGTATGTGTCTATGTAAGAAAATTCCACAGTCAACAGACCTCCACTGAGAAAGTCCTGCCACCAGATGTTAAAATCAAGGGACTGTGAGTGCACCAGCTGATCTCAATTGCTGATGATGGTAGCAGAGGCACTTTTGGCTCTCTTCTTTGAGTTGGGCTGTTGTCTCTCTAGGTGGGGCTGTCATTTCAATAATAGATCATTGTATTTCCCACCAGGAGGCCCACTGTCATGGTCCAGAGTAGAATGGGGAGAATTAAGCTCCTGTTTAATATTTTGTTGTTATGTCATATCTAGAGTCCTTGGAGAAATCTCATGCCTAGGACTTATTTGGAAGAAACAGAATTTTCAGATTTGCTTACAAAGAAGAGTTAGTTTATGAGCCCATGTACACAAAACATACAGAATTTAGGAACACTGCCAGAGATTTAAAATATATATATATATATTAAAAAAAAAATCATAGTGCAGTGTATGTGTGGTCTACTGAATTGAATAAAGGTCTGGTAAGCAGGAACAGTTCAATTCCTCCCTACTCATCTATACTATGTGCTAAAGACAAGATTTACATTAGAAAATATTTCTAACCCAAGCATCGCATACACTAGAGTTAAAAAAAAAAAAATCTCATTTATCTAAATGAATGTCAGTGTGATGAACAGTGATGTATATTTGCATTCCCCAGCCCAGGTGCATTAGTGTGGAAATGCAAAGGCAGTGAAGTAGGAAATGAACAGCCTGGACTAGTGTGAAATTAATGTATTGCATAATTCTCATGTTGAAAAAAACCTTCAGTAAAAAGCTTTATTTACGTGAGAAGAAGTACCTTTATACTTCTGTTTATCTGTAGACTAAAAACTGCAGAAGCACTGTCTCTCTACCACACCAGAATGCTTTAAGAATACACCATTTAAGAATTATCAAATATTATTACACAAATAGGTAGGTGATGTTGCCTCAGTTTCAATGCTGTTCAGTTCCAACAGATTAGTATTTTTAAATATTACAATTTCATGTAACATAAAACATAACATTTTCAGGTGCTTATAGCATTAACACATATTTTCAATGCAGATATTTTGTCTCCAAACTGTTTACACATATTTACAACTCCAATATATTATCACAGCTGTCACAGAACTTGCTTATCACATGCATCATACATAATGCTTCCACGCTTGGAGTACTATGTGTAAGCTGTGTAATTTTTAAAAATTATTACAGGAATCAGGAACTGAGTAAAATTCTACTATAATGTAATAAACTATTCTCACAGCCCAAATGTTTCAAATATTTGACAGTAACTAAAGCATAGCACATTTTCTTCTATTAAATATTGATGACCTTTTTACTCTGTCTTTATATAGATAAAAATTTTGGTTTTATTCGTATATATGTTTTTTAGCATACAAGTCAAATGTCAATACAATAAAACGAATTAATGTATTATTTACAACACTTAAAAAACACTATTCATGGATTAAAATAAAGTATAACTTGCCCAAGAGGACTTAATCCATTAAAGACATAGGAAACCAGCTTAATTTGTCAGAATGGCAGCCATTAGCTCTGCAAGGTTATGCAAATACGGTAGATGACTGAGAAAGTGCAGGCCATCCCTACTGTGCTAAACATAAATAAATTCTGTATGAAACTGGCACCTAACAAATTTGTTGTACAGAGAAGGTAGGTAAGGAAACACAAATACTTTTATCCCTTAAATAGGAACAATTTCAATAATTCTACAAACGTTAACATTTGTGAAATTATACAACTATTTTTGTTCTAAATAGTTAATACATTTCTTGGTCTCTGAGGTTCCATAGAGGGAGGAAAACTCTCAACACTCTATGTGGAATTGGCATGTCAACTTGTAATTACAGACCTATAGGAAGTACTTAAACATAGCTGAAGGATAAATTTAGATAAACAATTCATATTGGTAAGGAACAGTATTCCTGACAGAGAAAACTTCTGATTTTGAAATCATGGAATTTTCCTGACTCCATCAGGTCAATAATTGTTTTTAAAAGCAGCAATTCATGAACATTTTAGACAGCAGAAGGTTAAAGAATCTTTCACATCACTGACAAATAAATACAAAATCTATGTGTGTGAATGTTATGTGATTTATAGGTGCAGATAAATTGATAAATGTCTTGCAAAACTTAAAATTCTGAGGTGAATCATAGACATTTATAAGGCAGTACATCACTGTAGTAAACTCAAATGTACACTGTTGCTCTCTATTACTACTGTTCTCTGGATCCTTCATGCACTAATTCATTTTCTTCTAAAAATTAATGTAGAAAAATACTCAAAAGAACTTCTGAAGAGTCAGAGTATATCACCTTGGAAAAGAAACATATATGCCTTTTAAGAGCTGCTGATAAGCATAAACTAGTCATTAAAAGAAATACAGGAACATGTAAATCTATGTGATTACTATTTATTAGGAAGGAGGAGAAAAAGGAGAGAAAGAATCACTTAAATCAATTTGTACAATAGTGTAACAGGGGATAACCCAGAAATAACTGGAGAAAGATTACATTGTACAGGAGTAAGATCATCATGATCTATTATGCATCATTAGGGAAAGAGTCAGGCATACATTTCATTACACTAAACACATGTGTAACCAGTTTTACAATTCTGCTTTTTGGTTGTTTTGCATGGAATAATTTTTATTCCAATTTTTTTTTTAAAAGTGGGTCACATACCTAGCCACATGATCCCAAAAGATAACTACAAATAGCTTTGAGGTAATTGCTATATATTAGACAGTATATCCAAACAGCAGGTCTAAGAGAAGATAAATTGTGAGAGTGCTTGAAGCAAGCCCCTAGCTTTCACTGGGCAATCTCAGAAGGAAAACAGAAGGAATAAAGTTGTTTACATCCTCTGTTTTTTTCAGCGCTAGATTACTGAACACTTTAGAGGACTGAATCTCCCTTAACCAACTTTATCAGTTCAAGTTATCATTACAATTGACCAGTGACCTCTTCTTTCCAGTTGTCCATCTCACTTGTTTTTTTTTTTTAGAACTTCCACAACTACACAAAATACAATCTTTCTAAGGCTGGACATTTTTTTTTCCAGCTTGCACTATCCTGTCTTGTAATTTTCAGCTTCTGAAAAGCATATTTTCTCCCACCTCAAATTTGCAACTTTTTTTATCCTTCAACAATACACACACAACTTTCAGTGAATGAACTTTTCATGTATTGTCAGGAAAGCCTACCACTGCATCACTTTTCCTTAGGTTGACCCCAGCTTTTACCAAACCCCTAACAGCTTAGAATGAACAGAATGATCTACTAGCACTGCTGCTCTCAATGGGCTGAAACATGAACAAAAATATAAACCACACATGATAGGTCTTCTTTACAATATAAAGAATACTTTACAAACACTTTAATATGTTCTTCACCATTACAATGCTTAAATATTCTGTTTGCCAATGTAATCTAAGATAAACTCTTCCTTTTATAGATTCATTCCACTACTTCCTACCCCTTCCCGTCCCAATAACTCAGTCTACACATTCCTGCTAACAACTTTTCTTAAAAGGTAGAAAAAGATATGGAGCCATAGGAAATGCTTCTCTGAAGTTTCACTAATGAGGAAGCAGATCTTAAGGCTCTTGCTGCTATTGGGCTCATTTGTATTTTTTATGAGCTGATGTACTAGTAGGTAGAAAAGAGACAGACTCTCTACTGGCAGATTAACCAGCCCTTTAAGGGTGCCTGCTATTAATTTTGGTTATTCATCTGCACATGTGTCTCTGCCCAACTGCATCATGACTATTGCTCCTCGCAACTCACTTCATTTAACCAGAAGCTTTTCACTACTGAAATCTGTCAGTTTGTTTTGTTCTCTTACAAGACCTAAACTCTAGTCATAATCTATTTGAAGATCAGATCTTTCATTTCCACTAGTGGTAACAAAATGATCTGGGATACTAGAAATTTTAACGCAGTAGTTACTGATCACATTTATTTACCACGTTACTGACACAATCATTCCTGACAATAATTGGTACCTCTATCATTTTCCTTAAGAAAACATGCTTTGCTAACCCCAGACTGCCCTAGCCATGACTCTAAAGGAGCCAGTCATGCTGTCAAAATCTCTGAATGGGATACAGCCTAAGCCCTCTGTTACCTTAAAATTTCACAGAGAGCTCCTCTATCTTCCAATTGAAGGAAGACTAGCTTATACCAGCTTTCAGACAACCGATACTGCCTTCTCAGTTCATTTGAGCTCTGCTCCTGTTGCACTACTGCTTAGTGCACTTAAGGAACCATAGGAGTTTTCTCAAACATTCCATAGATCTGGCAAGTAGGAGCCTGGAATCTGCTGTTCGTTACCTTGAGCCACTATAAACTCTTGCCTGTACAAACAGAAGGCTGTTAATACACTGTGTATTATCCATGCCTGTCCTTTGTTAAGACACCAAAAATGACTGCTTCACCTGATTTAGAAACAACTGATGTAGCAGAACTGGGATTGGATGACATCAAATATAGTTTCCCTTTAAATTTGCTTTCATATGAATTCCACTTTAGAATTACTCATGGTCTTTCCCATTTAAGAAACATGCTCCAACCACAACCATAAATGTCGAAAGAACCACTTGGTGGTTCTTTCCCTAGTGAGGCAGGATGTCTGCTCTCAGTGTCAATCTTTTTTCTGGTATTCATTTATCCTGTCACTGTTCTTATCAGTCTGTTAACAACCTGAAGGAATATAACTGAAGACTACTTTCTTCCTCTTATAGTTTTACCAGATTTACAATACAGGGTTCTCCAAATGAGGCTACTTCCCTTCCACTCTCTTTAAAGAAAGCCCCATCTCACTTTGCAATGCCAAAATAAAACAAAAAAACACCACCACTGCAAGATTTTGTCTGTGGATTAACATTTATCTACCCTTTTGATAATATTTTACATTTATTTTCAGTAATATTTAATACCTATTTAGTAAAATCTGGTTATTTACACAGAAATTTTAGCATTTAGAGTTACCCAGGCTAGATAGAAGCACGTACACTGCAAAATTCTAATCATTAGCAGCTTCTCACAAATTCTGTCACACCATGCCTCTTTTGTGCCACAGTAAATAGAGCCATTTTATTATGAATTATAGGTAAAACTGTCTGCCTGTGTGTATTAGATCCATCTTAGGGCTGACTTGCATAGGATCAAAGAAAATAAACCACCATTAAATACAGTTATACTATCTCAAAATCTAGTTACTTTTAAAAAACTGAAAGGTAGGAAAAAAGCTGCTTCTTATAAATGCAGGCTTCTGTATCACCTATGTCCAGGATTTTTATATGTCTTTCCGTAGAGTGGTGTAGACAACTTTTATAATCAAATTTCAGTCACGGATCCACATATACAGTCAATATCTAAAATAAGATAAAAATTTAGTGGTTTTGTGAACACTTCTACAAGAAAAATGTTTTCCTACCCTATTTATAGAAGACAAACACAATAATAGCTGAAAATCAGCTGAGACAAATGTAGTGCCTTATTTTAGTTACTGTTAATTCTTTTTTTTTTTGAAGTCTTAACAGAAGCCATATAGCAAAAGATTTTTTTCCTCCTAGTGTCTCTACTTCATTCAGTAGTCATTATGACGGACTGTGAGATAATATTTTCCCAAAGGTGAAGAAAGCAAAATAACTTATTTCATTATTTCTCTGTCTTTCTGCTATCTCCTACACAGGTTGCTATGTGATACTTGATTGTTCAGAAGAATTCTCTCTGTGTATCTGTATTCTATGAGGAGTATTAAGGTGGTAGCTGCAGGTCAAGATTTGCTCTATCTGTTTGAATGTGTATGGCCTCTGAACTGAGAGTTAATTACTAATACAGATACCCCATAGAATAGAGTTTTTACTCACAAGCTTCCCACAATTTTTAAGGGAAAGAAAAGCCATTAAAAGTGAAAGATTAGATTTTAAATTAATCTTTAAAATTATCCTTGAAATGGGAGTCAGACAAGAACAAACAAGCTTCTGATACTTACTGCCAACCGTAATAGTAAATATGATTCAGAACCACAACTACCTTGTAACACTTAGAATAGATGAGAAACTTTGAGACACCAAATTATAAAGACCAGCTCCAGTTCCAACACCTGCGCATGACCAGATATATATGGAATTATGAAAATAAATATATTGCAGCCTTAAAGTTCTACTCATTTTGTTGTGTCAGTAAAAATTAGAAAGCCTAGGTCTGCCTGGAAACTGAATAACTTTATGTATTATATGAGACACAGTTTGCTCTTGGAAAAAGAGAACAATAAGAAAAGAGTCAAATTTTTTGTTAAGGGAATGAGAAAGTATAAAAAGGAAGAGAAATTACTTAAATGTCTCAGAAGGTGGCTAAAATCTTACTAAAAAAAAAAAAACTAGTAACTTGGGGGAAAAAAAACAGAAATAGGAACATGGATTCAAGGAGACAACAGGAATCACCAAGTCTTGTTAAATATGGAAACTAGAAAAGAGTAAAATTAAACCACAGATTAATTTTTAAGGCATGAAATTGACTAAGGCCTATCCCTTTCTATATGCCAAAAATCAGTGATTTCATGTAGAAGTCTTTCAGAATGTCCCAATTACTATTTGACAAAAAGACCCGGAAAACAAACATGGATCCTTCCCTTTGAAGAAGCATCTGAATGTTCTGCCTCACACAGATTGCAGGAAATCATCAAAAGGAGAAAAATTAACATACATGAAGAAGCTGGATCAAGTTTTATGCTATGTGTCTCTAAGGTAACAATTTTGTAAATGGGACATACAGTGTCTACACATGTCAAACAATACCAGTTGTGCCTATGTTCAAGAGATTTATGGGTTTTGTTATTGTTTTGGTTTTGGTTTTTTGCTTTTAATATGTTCAAACTCTGTAACTTCTTGCTTGAATCCAAACATGCAACTAAATGTATCACCTCCTGTGGTAGTATAAGGATGTGGCGATGCGGAAGATCATGTGCTGTAACGGAAACGTAGAAACCAAGTAGGATACCACCCACAAAGGGCTGGGTCTGTTACTGGTGTATAAGTGCCTGTAGCCTTTAATAAAACGCCATTTTGCCTTCCTCTCTATGAGAGTCTGAGTCTCACAGTGGACCCTCGGTGTCTCCCGGCATTTCGGCACTGAGGATAGGACACATTAATCACAACAACCTCCCAGCAGCAGAACAGAAATCTGGAATTATTCTGAGTAAGCCTCAAGTGACATACTCCTAATGTCACACAACACAAAGAATATTCTAGAGGCACACAGGAATTGCTCTGTCTACCTTGTGTTTTATTGATCACAGTTTCTATAAAATCTGTCTGAAAATGCTACAAGAAGCCCAAGCAATAGCAACCCAAGACATGTTTAACATAGTACTGTACTAAAAGTAGCTTCAGAACTGGTGATAATATGATCCTCAACTTTGGAGACAGCCCTCTGATAAAGGGCCAACAGAGTGAACATTAAAGTGTCTTAGTTACTTGATATAATTTTACAGTCAAGGTAGCCTAAATACTGGCACTCTTCTCTTGCTAGCATGTTCTTTATTATACATTTCTGACAAATAGGTTACAAACATGAAAATAAGATTGTAAGGTAACCTAAAAGAAAAATAAAGACCAATTTCAGGAAATGAAATATGGCTATCATTAATTACATGTATGTAGTTACCTAAATAAATAAATAAAATGGAATTTCTACAACACCCCAGTTTAGAATTCCTAGGGTAAGTATGCATGGCCTTCACAGAATTCTTCTCTGTTCTCATTACTGAGTTTTACAAATGAAAGTAGTGGCACTATTTCTTTCTTAGGGTACTGCTTTGATACGGGATGATAACAGTTCCTCTGTTGCATATTTAGAAACCCAAAATAAAAGTGATGGGATTAATTTTCTGACCAAACAAAACTGCTCTTGATATATTTTATGATCATATATTGACAGCCTACGTTTTCACATGTGTGAAGATCATTTAAAAACTTAGAGAGACTAAAGTAGTTTTCATTAATATTTCTATTAAGAGAAAAGTCAGTAATACTGGTGCAACTGATCATGTAAAACTTATATTAAAAGTATCTAATGTTATTGAAAAATTATATAGTTCAAACAGTAATAATATTTTCAGAGGTCACAGTTTCTTACCTTCTATCATCTCTCTGATAATAAATAAAAGCAATCATTATTGCATTTCTAATATTACTTAAAGCTTGGTAATTTCTAAAGATACGACCTTTCAGCTTTAAAATATGTATTGTTCAAAACCCATGAAAAAAAAAATTCCTGCTGTCAAAGGAATAATTTTTTATTTCCTCATACGTTGTGATCCACATGTATTTTGTCAAAATTTATCCTTACCAACCAGTAAAATCAATAGAAAAAACTAGTGAAAGCTATCTGCAGTGAAGTATAGAATGAGTGCTGTTAATGTGCTAAACATAGGCCAGTCAGTCTCACTTCTGTGCCTGGTAAGATCATGGAGCGAATCCTCCTGGAGGCACTACTGAGGCAGATGAATAACAATGAAGAGATTGGCTGTAATCAACATGGCTTCACCAAGGGCAAATCATGCCTGACTAACCTGGTGGCCTTCTATGAGAAGGTCACATCATCAATAGATGGGGGAAGAGCAACCGACGTCATTTACCTGGACTTCAAGCAAAGCAGTGATAGGACTAGAGGAAATGGATTAAAATTAGAGAGAGGTCGATTCAGGTTAGACATTAGGAAGAATTTGTTCACCATGAGGGTGGTGAGACACTGGAACAGGTTGCCCAGAGAGATGGTGGAAGCCCCATCCTTGGAAGATTTTAAGACCAGGCTGGATGGGGGCTCTGAGCAACCTGCTCTAGTGGGAGGTGTCCCTGCCCATGGCAGGGGGGTTGGAAGTAAATGACCTTTAGGGTCCCTTCCAACCCTGACAATTCTATGATTCTAAGCAAGAAAAAGGAAATTAGGATTAGAATGGCTGCTGGGAGAAGTATCATTATGCATTTAAATTATCATTTTATTAATTAAGTTTATTTGTAAACAGATCTTGAAATAGTGCATGATTTGTGTTCTAGTATTTTCTGAACAAAAATTAAGTCACTGTAACATGGATTTTGACAGCTAAATCTACAGCATAATTAAAAGGTAGCAAACAAAAGACTATCATCTACAATAAAACATGATCTTCTGAAATGATTACCTCCTTTAACTGGGTTTATTATACCTTTCTTTAGAGTTATAAATCATGCTTTAGGCTAATATAATTTTAGATTTGTTCAGCACTTTTCGAACAAATTATTCTCAGATTGTCTCATATTGGTACCTGCCCTTCTGCTTTGACTTTCCACAGCACCACTGAACCATTTGAGAGGTATTGAAATAATCAACATTTATTCTGATCAGTAAAATTCTACCCTTCACTCCATGTTCACTTTATATTTGGTTCCTTAGATGCCCACATGAATGGTTAAGATAGGCAGTTAGTATGCATACTTTCCCCAAACATGCCAAAATGTTGAATGTCCTCCATCAGACTCCTGAGCAAATAGCTCAAAAATAAATACTTAAATTTCTATCCTCAGACCTTCCTTGAAAAACACACACACAAAAAACCCAACAAAAAACCCCACAGTTCCCTAGGGATGTACTTCTGTAGCAGTGGGAATCAGCATGCGTTACTTTATAACAGTACATTCTGCATGCTTCGCTCTTGAGTATATAAAGTCACTTCATCAACCCAATTATTTCTTTTTTTTTTTTTTTTTTTCCCCGTTTTTCCTCCAAAGTAACTCTAAACTACTTTAAAACACCTTCATTACAGACATGATTCAACCAGCACCGCTGCAAACCATGGAAATGTAAAAGCTGTTAAAAATGTATTAAATGCTGTCCATGCCACAAGGGTACTAGTGTAAAATGACCTTAAGTTTAAAGGCTCCCTATGAAGGCAGAACAGTAATCTGCTCTGCTTCTCCTAATGAATAACAAATGGGCCTTCACAATTCATTTAGTTCAGTACAAGCTGCCATTACAACCCATTTTGTTTTTTTAACTTTGTGGTAATGTATCATCTTGCCTGACTCTATGTCATCTTCTTGAAGGTCACCAAAGGTATGTAACTCCACTCTTAATAATGAAAAAAAGGCGGAAGGAAAAAGAGATATGACAAAATTTGACAAAGTACCGACCAGTCCATTCTGATATACTGTATCAAACAGTGAGGCTCATACTTCCTACACAAAAATGCTTCCTGTACTGTAAAGAAAGTCAGAAAATCACTTAAGTCTTCACAATAATTCTGGTTTTCAATTAATAACTAAAATACAACAATATGTAGGAAAGTATTCTTTGGGTTTCTATTCACTTACTCTTGATTTTTGTTATGTCCTAAAGTATAATAATTCAAAAAATAATTAAAAGACCACAAATATTTATCTTTATTTCACAAGTATCTTGAAACATGTATTACGTTGCTATGGACAATTAGCCTTTTATCCAATTTTAGCTGGTAGTTTAAGTCACCCACCCTAAGGTTTTAATTATCCCCTCAGTCTGCATGCTTAGGCCTCAATTCATGCAGCTGGAAATCTGCCTCAGTGATGTTATAACCTTGTTAATGTAACAAAAGAGAAGTTTACTTAAAACTGTACTGACTGTGGACTTAAGCCAAATTTACTTGAAAGAGGAAAGAGACTGTCAAAAATCCTACAATAAACACAGAAATGCAGTTCTTTCATAACCTTCACCTTAATTCATATAGACAAGCAATTTACATGTAAGTGGATTCATATGGCCTGTGAGGGGCCTCCTCTCTGGAGCTGGACTATTCTTTGTACCCTACCCCCATCTTTAACAAAAAAAGCTTCAACAGCTCACTTTACAGAAATGGTAGAGTATCTGCAATCTTTTTTAATCACAATAAAACATAATTAAGATAAACATTTATAAAGCTAGTCAGTTTCAATAAAGGCAGCATAATTTCACAAAGCCAATTTCAAGTAAGTTCAGCTAGTCCTTTGTCAAATACATATTTTAAATTCAATAAAGGTTTTATTTGAAGAGTGTAAAGTTGCACTTCTAATGAGGTAATAGTTACATTAGCCTTAAGTGGAAGTTGCTTGTCATATACTGATATGCCCCATTCATTTACTTGCCAAATTACAGTAGGGATTTCCTAGGTTCATCTGTTAATTAAATTCATTTTTAGGCTAGATACTAACAGAAACCTACATAGACTAAACAAAACATCATAGTATTGAAGTGTTGAAGGGAGATCTTTCTAAGAGAGAAAAAAAATAAAAATGATCTTTTTTTAATACAACTGTGAAAAAAATGTAGGTAATTTTCATCCTGATTGGATCCTTGTACTTTTTTTTTATAGAGAAGATCAGATGGGAGAGGCCACAGTGGGTAATGGGTGGTACACATGTATGCATAGCCACACAAACCATAAAAGACTGTTTTCATATTACTAGTTTTCTTTCAGTTGCTGACAAAACAGCCCAGGTGGCAAGAGGGTAGTGAGCACACAAAACAAAAACTGGAAAGCAGTCAAGTTTCTTTCATGCATGCTGAAAGTTTAAGTATTTTTCAATAGGTGAAAAGTCTTTTCTTTAAGTTCATGAATGTCAGAGTATTTTCCGCTCTGTTAAGAGGGTATCAGGTTGCTGGATGTCAGATGATCACCTACCACGCTTCTTGGGCTTCTATTCTTCATATGTTATGTAATAATCCCTACTTTTTTGCTACTGAATTTCACACTAGTCTCAATACCAGCTTCTGCTCTAAACCCCACAGCCATGAACTACTTACCTTTTGTTTCTAGATGACACAGAAATTAAAAACAGTTTCTCAAGATAGTCATACAAGATCTGGATAAGGTTGTCCAGCTCATAAAAATAATTTTAAGTTATCAAACGCAGTAATATCCCCTAAATAGTGATGAGAAAATTTCATATTTTGGATCTTTTGGAGTAAAGAGGTTTAAACTTCAGATCGCTCTTCCTATTAACTGATTTCTAACCAGTCTTTGGGCCATAGCTTGCCATAATATCCAGACAGATGGACTTAGGTACCATGAAGTCCCCTCACTACCACTCACTGATTGATGCAGTAAGCTCCTATACTCACACCTCACTGCATTTTATCCAAAACTCTCCAACGTGAAGGAAATATGGTAGGATACAAAATTACACTGTTATGGACATAGGTTTAAGTGGAATTAGAATTTCATTCAGTACATTCATAATCCATATAATGTAAGGACTCAAGAGTATCTAGTCTAGCTTTGATTCTATGTTGCACACAGTGACCTCCCTCTGACATTTTCTCCTCTGTACCTATCTCTGTTGCCTAACCATTAAGAAATCTCAGGGGGATTGAAAAAAGAACAAAGTAGTACATTTAATGACTCTGTTAGACACATCTACATTTTCCCTCCCACCTATAAAATGATAATCATGTAAGCTAGTCTTCAAAGAAGGCGAGTTTGTTGGAACGCAAAAAAGACCAATCCCTAATAAGTAGAACAATTTTAGCAATATGGTGATCCTCACAGTTTGTTGAAGTTGAATGCCACAAAGATAAAAAACATGCTTGAGGCAGAAGTGGTTAGTAACTGGGAAGAGTTTAGCCAAGAAAAAAAAAGGTTTTTTTACTTTTCTAGTCTAGACCAGTAAGTCACAGTTCCTCCGTTAATATTTACAAAACAGAAGCTGGATGAGTTTTGAGAAACTCACTGTTAATTTGAGATAAAAATATATACCAAGTCTTTCACTTGCATCCCACAACATACTTTTAAATACTAAAATGCAACATAATAAACATAGTATTCCTATTAGGATTTGCAAGATCCTCTACAAAGGCAACATTTCTGTTTACCAGCAATTGAAAACTTTCCACTAACAATACTCTGCATGAGTTTGTGCTCTCATCAAACTTTCGTTTCACCTTGAAAAGTTTACCTATTCAGCTGAAGTGACTTTACCCTAAGGAAGCAAGCCAAGATGTCCTTTTAAGGGGATGTTTATCCTGAACACAACAGCTTGACTAAAAGATGTAGCACAGACATATAATGTACCATCATAAACAGAGCTTTTCTTTGCTAAGATACCCTAGTACACTGTACAAGAGTGCAGACATAAACAAGTTTGTTCACAGAGAAAATTGAGCTAAGCTTATCCTGATTTCCACTGTCATCACATAAGTCATGACCAGTCTCTACTGTGCAGCAGCGCAAAATTGAAAGGAGAGGTGTTCATTAGAAATGCCGTGCTTTAGCACTTTTTTGAGTCCTATGGTATATTTTACCAATCACATTTGGAGAATACTACAGTATTTCTACAATCATATTGTTTAGATGGTGTTGACAGTGATAATACAAAGCAAGTGTTTATTATTACCTTGTTTATTATAGTAATGCTTGATGGCCAACAAAAGATGGGATCTCTTTATGCCTGGCAGCGTGTCAATAAACAGTATTGATCCATCTTGTCAGGCTCTAAATAGGTAAGCTATACATAGTTCAGTAGAGGGGCATTAACAGCATCAGAACAAGTAGTGTGAAGTGCTCTTGTTTTTAAAATATGGTATGAGTGTGTTTCTCTCCACAAAAGATAGAAACTTTGACTTATTTCAAGATAGAAGTACAGACCTCTATGACAATAAATTCTTACAGGTGTCATTATATCAGATAAAAGAGTAAATCTTGCTTACATCCTTACAGGCAGAAAGGCTGCCCCAGGAGCTCACACCTTACACAGCATGAGAAAACTCACATTAGAGAGTCTTAATGAAAGATCTCAGACATGAGAGTGCAACACTTCAAGCACACCTTGCACCTTATTAGACACAAGAGAAACCAATTGGAGGAAGCTAAGCAATAGGAACTTAAATTCAATTTTCCACAGCACACAAAGAAGCACTTGTTTTGTTGGGAACAAGGGGAGGTAGAAGAATGAGGAAGCACAGGAAGAAGGCAGTAGTAGGTTTACTTCACAACACCTAAAGAGTATTGGGAAGACAGAGAAAGCTAACGGAACCTTTCCCTTCTGCCACTAAGAAAGCTCTTCCTTTCTGATTGCTTCTTACTGCTCTCTCCTGACTTTAGAAATCTTTTCCTTTTAATAGAAAATATCATAATATATATTTCTAAGTATATTTTATAATTTTATACACTATTAAACAATGACCCATTAATTTAGTTTAATAATCCAAACCTTTAAATTTCTTTGGTTCTCCATTTTCAAAGATCCAAGTTTACACTAAGTTCAGCATTATCCCACAGGGGAGATCCTCAGCTCATAGCTCCTACCATTGAACTGCATGCCCTAGGTCTCAAGTATGCAAGATTTGCCACTAGAAAAAGGAAAAAAACCCTGACCCATCATATTTTGAGGTCTAAAATGTAGAAACATCTGCTAGAATGATATTCAGTTGACTGAGGTTAGGAATACAGGAGCCTGCAGTTGATCAGTGCTGCCCTAGGTGTCATCGAGGCCAATGGGAATTATACTAAGAGGGTTTCAGTAGACAAGGGCGTAATTCAGTCAGCTTAAAAAAAAAAAAAAAAAATCCATGAAACAGAAGCCTAACTTTTTCCTTTTTTTTTACTCTCAGCCTCCTACTCCTTCCTTTCTGTCTTTTGAGCCACTTGTTCTTTTGAGTATATTATCAGAGGTGGAGGCCTTTACATTCCCATGTTGGCTGAACTTCAAAACAAATCCCATCCTATTTCATCCTTTTTATCATTACTAATTTTCTAGCTAATATAATCACTTTCATGGTAGTTTTAAAACAAGCCACATACAGCTCTGTCAGGATCAGTAAAAAAAGCACATTTTTTTTTCCTTTTTTTTTTTGTCTATAGTATTGTTCTTTTGGTAAGATGATTTTGTTGCTCATATTTACTTAAATAAAAAAAAAAAGTAAAAAAGAAGTTGTGCAATAGAAACGAGACTAAAAGTGCTTAAAATACTTAGTACATAGCATACAAACTTTTTCTTCTTTATCTAAAAAGTTACGATTGCTAAACTCCCTAGTAAGCTAATTTTAGACAAAAATAGTAAGCTTCCTTAGAAAACAGAAACCTACTTCAAACTATACCTTTCCTTTGGAATACTCTAGACTTGGCTTTTCATTCTTCAGGTTTGTACAGCCCTCTAACTATTGTTCATGTTTCACTGAACACTAACTCATAGTCCCTTCTCACTTTTCTATACAATATTTATCATTGCTGTCCCTTTCTGAATAGTATTGCACCTCACAGAAATTTAGAATGCTGTAAATCAAGATATATCATAGATGTATTTTAAACACTTAACACATTTATAGATTAAAAAACAGAAATGTATTTTAGTTTCAATAAGTTGATTTTTTAAAAAAAAAAGGAGAAAAGAGAAGCACATAAACATAATGGTTTTTGATTGCAATTGTTTCCTCAAAGTTTTATTTGCATTAAAAAAGACTAGAATATGCTGCATCTCAAAGTTCTCCAAGCAGCTTGAGACACCTGTAAACCTGAAGTACTGTTAATCCTGTCTGACTTCTAAGTGTTTCAATCACTAGAGAATGTCATGTAACTGTCATATCTCACTCATAACCTGTACTTTAAAGCAATCATATTGTCATTTGTATTATCTTGTAAATCCACTTAGACACTACAGGGCAACAGAAGATGCAAAAGGTTATTTGAAGTGAGGCCTTTAATCTTTCCAGAGCGTAACAGTTGACTTAATATAACTGATTCTTAAAAAAAAGTTTTAAAAATCATCTGATCATTAATTATGTGTGTTACAGTACAAGCAAGCAGTATGGGAGGAAAAAGCTAATACTTCAGCAAGAAAATAAAACAGCTTCAAGAACAACAGCCAAAGAGTATAAAGAAGTAATCATTAACAGATCTCCTGTCCATGAATTTGTCTAACTCTTTATTGAACCAGCTGATGCCAACTTGCCCTCTGTGAAAGCAAGTTCCAGAAGGTAACAAACCAACCACAGCACTTCTCTCATTTTCCAGATTTATCACTGATTAACTTCAGCAAGTGCCCGATATTCCTTATGCTGGGCGATGGGGTAAACAACAGTCCTATGTTCATTTTATGTCTTCGAGATTCCTCAAACTTCAAACACATCCTCCCCCTGCCTTCCCCTTGCCAGAGTGAAGAGTCTTTAGGTCCCTCATAAAGCAACTCCACGATCCCCTTGATCTCTCTATCATTCAAGTTCCAGGGAAAGCACGCAAGGAATAAACCCCCTAAAATGTGGAATTTCTAATATAAAATGTTCGCCGCACTGACTTGCTTTTCTCCTGAGGCAAAGTACCTGAATGGATAGAGAATAACAGCGATAAAATCAGAATGGAAAGTGCAGTATTAGGATATAGAGTGGTAGCTACCATCAAAGTCCCCTTCTGCCCAGCAGATGGCTCAAATCATATGGATCATAGAAACCCGGAAGATAATTTTTACAACTAGAGGGTGAGAAACTTAAATTGCTTTATTTTCTTGAGAATATTACTCATGGAATACCACGATAATTAAAACAAAATACTTATGAGAGAGTCTATTTTAAAAGTACATGATGACCTTAAGAAAAGAAATTGTACACTTTCTTGTCATGCTGATGAAATTTCAAACATCACAGATCTTCTAAAATGAAATCAAAGTATACTATCATTTAGTCTGAATGTATAAGACTCAAGTGAATAGGAACTTGGTGACACTCGTATGTCTTTAAATAAGAGAAGGGCTTTGCCAAGTAAACAGTTCACTCATTCTGTTCTCACAGAGAGGACCATTTGATTGCTTTGTGCCCCTTCGTTGTTTACAAAAGAAAAACATCTCTACATTTTAGTCAAGAAAGCTTCTGTTCCAGTGAACAAAGCCTTCATTTGGGTTTCTCTAATCTTTATGGTGTTTGCAAGTTGGTGTCAAAAATGTTAGTCAAGGCATGCTGTGTTACAGGTCTGTGTGGCAAAACCAGTCACAAGAGACTTTCCACCCAAGTTGGAAGGAGACCACATTACCATTCTAACTACTTCCTATGGAAGTCACAGTTGTATCAACATCCTGCTGTTTTGTTTGTATTTAACTTGGGATATGACTCTCTACACTCTCAGCATGAATCCTACAATTAAATGGAAGCAGTCCACAGGTTACTAAAAAACAGTCTAGTGTTCCGACATTAGAAATGGTACAATTTTTGAGACAATCAACTTGCTATCCATTCACTGAACATATTTACAGTATACATTACCACAGTTGAAACAAGTCAAAATAATCTGTCTAATAAAATTTTTATAAAGTAAACTTTCTGAAAATTATTTTTCCCCACAGCTATTTATACAATACTATCTTATCAAACCTATTAAGTAAAGATATGTTAAGGAATTCAGATTAGAAAAATTATCATAGCTATCTTTCTCAAAATATAAGCTGTATTACAGCTGACAGAGTATAAAAAAAAATTTTAAAGTGATCTTACTTTCAAAATAATACTTTATTAATAGTCTAAGAAATCTGACCCTGGTGTATTTGCTTAAACTTCAGTTCAAAGAGCATACTTTAATGTCATGTATCCAGGACTATTTATTTAGCCTAGAAATATCCCCAGGGTAGGTGCTGGCTCTTTTTAGAATACACTAGCATTTAAGAATGGAGCATAAACTAAGTATTTCTGCCCATGTCTTTTAGTTAAACACCTCAGTTTCCAGCATGGGCAAAAGAAATGGCTACCTACCCTCTTGGTTTCCTTCCTGAAACGAATAGGGTGAGGGGAAAGCACTGCCTGACTATAAGCCAGACAGCAAACAATCTCTACAGGAAAGTTATCATTTTAAATGGTTCTAAAGAGTGAGTTCCAAGCAATTTCAAAGAGTAGTTCTAGCCTTAAATCACCCTGCCAATTTCTCCTACTTTGCTCTATTGCTTTCCTCGCCGTTGGTGCTATATGGAAGAATACAAAAAAAGGAAATTAACTTCATGACTACAGGGAAGTAGAGTCCCTATAATTTCATCAGGGATTTTCCTGTCAATGAGCATCATGTTTCTGGCCTGTGTATACGCTGAACAGGTGAACTGCATACACAATTACTCCAAAATGTTCCAGATGCACTGGATTTACTACACATGCAGAGATTTCAGAAGCACTTTCAGCCATAGCTGTACCCCTAGTGATCAGGAAAAAAGCACCATCCTGTGGGTGACAGAACCTCTTGGGGTGGAGTAATTAAGATACAAATAAAGGAAAATGTGTTGGGTTTCTTACACTTTCCCTTCCCAAGTGCCAATCTGAGATGGTGATGTATGGAAACAGTAACAGGAGAATGTAAAGCAAAGACATTAACTGATTTGTCCAGGTGCTGGAAACATCTAGATTCTCTGGACATCCAACAGCCCTTGTCAGAGCTGCAGCTCCTGCTGAGTGACTACATAGATGTGAAATCCTCGACTTCTACTCCAGTAAAATTTATAGATGGAAAAAAGGGGTATGTCTGCAGAAAACCAGATGAATGGTGAAAGTCCTTATACTTCTGTCACTAGTACTTCATAAAGCACTTTGACTTCCCTATGAACCCCTACTGTGACTCTCTAGTTTTACATCTTACACAGTCTTCCCCTTAGGTTGTGACCTGTGACAACCAGAATCTATTCAAAGACCCTCTTCATCCCTGCAGTATCCTCAAATGTCCACTTGAAGCCATTTATGTACTTGCCCATGCTTAAATTTCCTTCACTAAAAGGAAGGAGGGTACCAGTCAGACCAGGTGACAAACAGAAAAGACATGTTCTCTTCCCTGCAACAAGAAAAGCTTCCTTCTTACTCTGTGAAGCTGCTCATACTCCGTTAAACCAAGACGACCATGGTCTTGCACCCGAGACTGGCATCTAGTGGCAAATCCAAGTGTCCGTCTCCTTGTTTGGCAGAGCAGCTGAACCACTACCCCAGCAGGTAAAAGTGCAGTATGTGTTCAGCACTTCTGCAAAGAGCGGCAGCTGGTGGGACTGAATGCTTGGTGGAAAAGGCATTTTATCCTCTACTTCCCACAAATATTTCAACCTTGACTATACACAGGTGCTTTAAAATGAAGTAAACATACTGAAAAACAGAGATAAGCAATATTCATTTATTATTTCCAGTGAAAAAAATGGTGGACATGATTAAACAAAGGAAGGAATGTTTAATTTTATACTGTCACTGTTAGAAAATTTACTGCAAAATCTAATTTTAAAATAAATTTTTTGGACAGCACAGCAATTTTCTAGTTTTGTTATTGAATGCAAGGACTAGTAGCTGGTTATTTTATTAGGAGATCTTTAATGCTTCATTACTGAAGTAATCTGATTTATTCCATATCAGGGAAAATATATATTCTTGTGGAAATTTGTAGTGAATTTCAGGGCAAAGTCACTTCCAACAAAACTGATCTAGCAATACCCACAGGTGATGGCATGAACTCTATCAATAAAGGCAAGGAAATTGCCTTTCAAACTCTTGGCAAGAGTTTCATTCAGGATACTCTAAAAGCACTGAAGGTACTGAGTTGACTGCTAAAGAAAACATTCAGTAGTTACCAGTTGGATCTTAAAAATTAAGATCATGGTCACTACTAAGCACAGTGCTTGTCACATGTAACTAAGTCACTGAAAGATCATCAAATTAACGCAAATCCACAATGAAATAACTTTTTTTTTTTAATTTTGTATTTAAATATATTTCTAAGTAAACACCACAGAAAGTTAACTCAAAGGTCTTTGACTAAGAAAACTTCAAGTTTTGATAACAAGTTTGGGTGAGGACTGGGGTGTTAGTGGTTTTTTTGTTTGTTCTTAACATCAGTGGTTGTAGCTTGAAGAGTACATGCATATAACAAAAAAGATGAACTAACAAAAAAGGTGATAATTTTTCTATTTTCTCCCTCATGTGCTCTCAGACTTTATGACTATTGGCTCTCCAGGTCAAATCTTCTATCTTTCAAACAGAAGATTTTGACCATTTCTGAAAAGATCTATCCCATAGAGTGAAATCCACTTTTCATAAGGGCAAGCTTTTATTTCACATACATATATAAAATAATTCTAATATTATATAAGTACTCGTTTATCTATCTATACAGCTACCTGGTTTTGCTACAAGAGCTTTATGAGTTTTGGAAGGAACCACAGTATAGGAAAGGACATCTGTAGGAAAGCATAGTGGATGCTTTGAGGTCAAGAAAGTATGCTCCACAAATACGGCATTTCTGAAACACCTGAAAAAAACCTACACCATCACAGTGCAGAAACTTCTCCTACCCTCAAGCTCTTCATATTACAAAATTGTCTAATCAAGCCCTGTGAAGTTCTCAGTACACTGTGCTCCTTATGGACTCCCAGAAAACAAAAACAATGTCTGGGAAAAGTAGTCTTGATATATATATTTCTAACTACAAATTTTTAAATTCAAGCCAATTGAAACATTTCTGTGAGCGATAAATACATTTTTAAAAAACATTAACATCGTCACACTATGCAATACAGAATTTTTTTTGAACTATCACTTATTAAAAAAGTACATTAAGGATTTTTTATGCTCAAGAAGAGCACAAAGTATTAAGACAATTAGGCACAATGATGGATTTGAACACATGCTGCATTTTACCGTTATCATGTATGCATAACTTCCATTAATGTCAGTATGAGTTATGTGTGCACTGCTAAAATAATATGACCATAACAAAAATATTTCCTCCAGAACTAATATAGTAATATTTTTAATAGACAATTGTAAAAAAAAAAAAAAAAAAAAAAAAAACCACAAATCAAACAAGCTTACATATTTAGAAAGTAACATGTAAATGCAAGTCCTGCTCCAAATTTAACACTTTGGAATTCTTTAAAATAAATCTCTTTTTTTCCACATGTTAAAATCAAGTTAAGAATAACTTGATGTTTATCTTCTTCCATCAAACTACCTTTCATTTACTGGGTACTTATCTAGTTTCCAATTAAAAAAGAACAACCATACAATGAACAAGATTAAGCTGTTATCCATTTTTATTCTAAACTTCCTTAAATAACTGAATGTATATGGGAATACATAATGACAACTGAAGAAGTTATCTAAAACTGACAACTGAACGTAGCCAGTAAATTAATATGGATCTTGGCAATGTCAGCCAGATGGGTCTAGAATGCAGACTTATGTTTGGAACTTGAACATAATAGAAGCATAGGAAATCATCATGAATGTTCTTAAACACACAGTTCATGCCTATTTAATTGGAAGCTTGAAGCCAAAACCCGTAATCACTCAATACGAAATTTTTAAAAAGATAAATAGAAGTTATGGTCAATGCTGTCAATAAATTATCTTCAAATATCAGAGAATACACACTATTTTAGTATATTACTACAATGTAGAATTATCATTATTCTGTCTGGATATCTGGATCTTAGCTAGCTTCAATATTCTGTTTTTGAGAATATCTTATTCATAAAAAAAAAAAGCCATATTTAGTATCTTCTGTTGTAATACAGCAGCTTTATAAAGTCTTTTGTCATACACTTATTTCTGTGAGCAATTTCAAAGATTGAACTACTGTAATACATAAATTACTTCTAAAAGACTGTTACTGATATATATGTAGCTGTAAATTTTTGTTGTTTATATTGTATTAAATTAAATACTCTGAAATTAAGATTTACATTAATAGCAGTCATGTAACCCTTCCACAGAGTTCAAAAAAACTGGCATATCCATTTTTGTGTCTTTCATTCAGTACTAATGTTGTTAAAGAGACAGTAAAAAGAAAAACAAATATGATCATGTAAATTTGTGTCACTATTATTTTTGTTCTCTCCATTTAGCAATATTGTGGTGTGGTTTTATATATTTTGTTGTGTTCATTAATGTTATTTCATATCTCCCGCTTTTATAAAACGCTAGTAAGCATATGTCTCCATTTCCACTTTGTCTTACTTTCAACAACAGCATTAAAACAATTTTTTCTGATTATTTACCTTCCTTTTAAATGTCAGGATATCTACAACAACTTAGCTGAAGTTATATATGGCTGAAGTGTTTTGGTCTTCTCTAACTCCCTCAACAAAACAGTTTCAAAATTACAACTGTGAATTTTCTTTGTTGAATGGTAACTACACACCAGTCTAGCCAACTCGTAACAAGTTCACCCTTTTTTGCCAATTTCAAGGATCACATCAGAGATTTAACATCCATAATTACAGATAATTAACTTTATTGTGGGTAGAAAGTTAGATTTAAATTATAGGTCTATCTTCCTTTTTCATTCTGTACACATACACATGGTTATAATGTGTATGCAAACAGGTTTTTGTTGGTTTGGGGTTTTTTTTAACCAATTCAATGCTATAAACTTTGCACCACCCATATAAAATTAATAAACCCCTTTCCTTAAATTTGACATGAACAGAAACTCCCATATAGAATTCCCACTGAAAGATGGGCCTTCAGACACTCAGTTTCTCATAGAACTTAGACTGTGTGATATTTTATTTGCAAGTAACAAAGCTGAGATTTCAAAAAAATTAATCTCATGTCAATTGTTGAATTCAACAATTGTTGAATACAATTCAACAATTGAATACAATTCAACAAATGAAGACATTTCCATATTTTAAGAGGAATTAATCAGTCTTACAACTATTTAAACTCCTTAGATTCAGACTTAAATATAAACCTAGAAAAAACACTTAGAGAGAAAACCCTTCTCTTATGGCAAAAAAGTAGTGATTTAAATTTTTCTAGAAATTAGATAAATCAAGGTACTTACTTCATTTCTAGAATCTCTTCAAGCTGTTTTCTTCGCTCTATTCTCAGGTTAGCCAGATGTGCTTCTTTTTCAGCCAAAGACTGCTGTGTTGAGGCAAGACGGGCTTTGGTAGAATCTAATTCTTGTCTAGTCTTTTCCAGTGCATTCATCAGCTCTTCTACCTAAAAGAGAGAACTTTTTAAGCTCCTAAGTCAATGGCTGTTAAAATCTATTCTTACCTTAACTGTTTCAAAAAGTAACAAAAGTAGTTTCTAAATACTAAAAAAACTTAATGTTTTCATCAATCTCTTGAGTAATAAACAACATTTATATAAAACAGAACAAACAAATTGCCAGAAACCTATTTAACCTAGGCCACTGCCACATAGAGAAACAATTTATAAATACTTTCAGCACCATTTATAATATTAAAATGCAGGATGGTGGCTACTAATCCTAACAGTAATTTCAGAAATTTTAGACGCAGATATATAGTTAAATATCAAGCTATTCATAACAATATATGTATTTTTCATTAAAAAATGCACACCCTTCTTTGCAAAACAGGTTGCCCAGGGAAGTTTTAGACTCTCCAATCCCTAAGTATCTTCAGATCTTGACTGAATGAAGCGTGGAGAATCTGATCCAACTTCAAAGTCACCCCTCTCTGAGCAGTTTATACTGCATAGACTCTAGTGTTCCCTTCTAACTCAAATTATTCTATGATTCTGAACTTGAAATGTCTGTTACAGCTCTAAAAACAACTGAGTTATTTTCTTCATGACAACTGTGAGAATCTCTGAAGTATGAAACGTAAAAAAGTTAGGGTGATCTCACTCTTGCTTTAGCTTTGATAAATGTCAACTGGTTATAGGATAAATTGTTATTGCAGGAATTCAGAAAACCTTCATCTCTTCAGAACACAAAATTCAGAACTACAAAAGTGTATGCCATGGTCAACCACATTATTTAAGGAGCAGACTAAAGAATGGAGACTACACATATGACACCTTTCTGGCAGCAGAAAATTTACTTGAGGGGTGAATTATTATTTTAACAGAACCTGAGGTCACAAATAGTCTCCAGTAACCAGGACGTTGGTATGATTTCCCTATATTCAAATGATACAGTTTATATTAAGAGCTGCAAGTAAAGAACAGATTTAAATTGTTTTTATGAGATATAATGATTTAAATAATGAATGTCCTATTTCCTATATTTTCTTTTTAACCTCCTGTGTCCAAATAGTAACATTTTATAAATAAAAAAATACTTCAAGAACATCTAAATAAAATTAAACGGGAGAGAGAAATTGTATTCCAGTGACTGATGCTATGCAAGTCATTGAAAAAGTCTTCACTTTTGCTAGTGTATCAAAAAGTCTGACAACGTTCCACTGCGGTCATAATTATCAGTGTATCTACAGAGAAAATGAGCTGTTTTCTCCCAAGTACATGCTTAATTGGGTTTTTTTGCTGTAGTTACCTAAATCTTACTAATATGCAATCAGTGTCTATAAACCATATATTTGTTTCAATTTGAACACACACTGCCTCCTATAGAAGAGGTTCCATAAAGCAAAATTAACAGTACAGTCTTCATCAAATCTTATGATGAGAACTCGCACCCTGTTTGAATATGTTACTTATCTCTTCTACACCAGATGCATCTGCATCTTTATAAAGACTCTAATTAAAGATCAACGGAATACCAGAACATGTCTGATACCTTTTAGTCCATAAGAAGCTGTATTTCATTAACATGGAATCAGAATTACCAGTGCTCTTGAAAACACTGGTGTTCAGCCTTCCACTCAGAAAGTAAAACCAGCATAATATACATATAAATGAAACAGCAGGGAGTGCAAATTGTGCAGTAGAGTCTGTGCAGGTGCAAGATTCCGCATAAAGAAAACCATGAAGAATGTGATGGCTTCAGATATCTTTGTAGAATGACTAGAGAAATTTCACTGGAGAATCAGCAAAGAGAAAATACACTTGAGGAAAATAAAATAAATAGTATTTGCACTGAAATCCCGGGGAAAAACAAATGAACAAACAAATAAACATACAAAAAGGAAAACAAACAAACAAAACAACAAAAGAATAACAAAAAAAAAGGGGGGGGAGGGAAAAAAAACCCCAGAAGGAAACAGATCATATTTCTTAAAAAATATACCTAATTCTACTATAGCACAAGATACTACATTTTCTGAACACAAACCCATGCTGTTTCCAATAAGGACAAGCCTCAACTACTAAAACATAATATTTCTATCTCTTTTCTAGGCTCATCCTTGTGGTTTCCAAAAACTGCATATAGTTTCTGTTGAGACTCCAGCCTGTTAGTTAATTCCAGGCAACATACATTAATGGAAATATTGGTAAGGATTCAAGACTGCAAAGTCATTAATTTATACAGACTCTTGATTTGAGACAGTATCTTTAAACACCAAGTCTCTCCACACTTGCAGAATTTGTTTGGCAGATGAGAACACAAAAATGCAGAATAGCAGCATTTCCATATCTTCAGTATAATTGTACTCCTCTTCCTACAGATTCAGAAGAATTTAGTACCCAAGCTGTTGACTGTCTGAACACTCACCTAAATTCCAATATATCACACCATCTACATTTTAAAACGTTTAAGAGAATTACAGACTTATACAAAACAAACCTGTGGACTTGTTAATGTATATTAATAACATCCTCCTATATTAACAGACAAAAGAGATCAAAGATTAACAGAGAGAGAAAAAAAGTTGAAAAATTTAAATATGAAAACTTTTTCAAACCACAAATCATTAACACGTGTAGACTTGAAAGTTATACTTCCATTTACACTTTCAACACAGTATTTGCCAGCTAGTTCTTCCTTCACTTTTGGAATATGACCCAAGTTCAGAGTTGTATGTTTTCCTAGTTAACTGTCTAACTATCACCTACAGCAGAATTCAACTACAGGCATGTGCAGAAGAAACTGATTGTTGGGTTTATTTGGGCTTTTTTTTTAATCAACTACTACCAAATGTAAATGTGTGAATGTTGAAGATGCACACAAAACATCAAGCCATGTTTATTTTATACATACATATATATATATATATTACAAGGGAAAATTAACACTGAAGGCAGTAGTATCTAGATAAAAAATCTAGGGTGGCGGAGCATTGTAAAACATAACCCAAATCCTTAATGCAAGCACATAGTCTCTTTACTGATATAAGAAATAAAACTAAAGCAGAAAAAAAAAAAATGTTGATTTACCACCTCTTAGTCCTAGTTAAGAAACTGAAATAAATCCAGTGCTACTAGTGAAACGTTTTAGCTTTCTATCCTGTGGCAAATAGTTCAATTGCAGCATCTAGGGGAACTACATTGGGAGAATAACGTGCAACCACAAGTCCTTTCCTCCCCACGGCACCAGTACGGTCTCACCGACAAATTTCTTTTTAGCATTTCCACGCTGAAGTGTCAGTTCAGCAATGACCAATTAACACCCTGACATCCTTTTCTCATTGTACAAAGGGTCAGGATCGTATTCACCACCTCGTTACCTGTGATAGCCCATCAGCCACCTTAATTATCACAGACTGCCCCCGCCGTGCCCTCAGCTCCTGAGGCGAGGGCGGGCAAGGGCCCCAGGCGCGCGGGCACAACCGCGGGGCACGCCTCGCGGCGCGCGGCCCTGCAGCGCCCCCGCCCCTCAGCGCGCCCTGTTGGGGGCGGGGGTCAACGCCCCCCCGAGGCCCGAGGGGCTGCCCAGGGACCGCACCCCACCCCGCGCCGGGCAGGGCAGGCGCTGCCCGAGCGGCCGCTTCGTTTTTTCCCCGCTGTATCTCTCGGTCTCCCTACTTTCAATCACTAACGCTGCCACTTCAGATACCAGCTAAAGAATTAGTAAGAATTCGTGTTTTGAAAGTTTACCGTGAGAGCCTCATTGAATACAAGGGTCTTCGCTAGTCAGTACTGTATGCCCCGAATGCATTATTAATGGCGTTTTCTTCGCCTTTGCAAGACAACAGCCTGATTTTATCCTGGGCATTTTCTAATAGAAGCCATTATTTTTTTCATACTTTCAGAAAGCCTAACTGACCTCAGCACTTCAAGGATTTTATTAAAAACAATACCAGAATTAAGTTTACATTTCAGAATGGCAGAAACCCAGAAAACTAAAGTATTACAATTCTTTCTTGGGTTTGAGTCTATTTTAAATGAACATTCTCTACTACTTCTGCAGCTTCACATTTTCAAGTCCTATCAGCAGTGTTTCACACCAAGATAAGAAATGAATGTGGCTGAAGTATACATCTGCATTACCAGATTCTGCAAATTAAAGAAGGTTAGAGTTCAAATGAATGACAGTTTATTAAAAAATGCCCTGGAGCATTCTTAATTCCAGATTGGATTCAGCTCAGCAGAACTCATGCTAACATAATACCGTTCCAGTTTGTGGGAATAAGGAGGGGGAGGGCCAATTGCACGTCTTCTCAGTTCAAGCATAATATATGTCTGCAGGATCATGAAGAGCTGGCAACTTTCCAGCAATCAAGGTTAGTATTACTAGTATTACTGTCTTTAAAGGGCTGGCACTTCATTTCACCAATTATATTGGTGATAAATACAAGACGTTTGGATTTCCCTTACTGGCTTTTTCAAGTCTCAGTAGCTATACAAAAACTCCATACCTACTTTAATTTAAAACCTAATCTCGTGTTAGTACACGCAGATGATTTTTGAATATTACATAGTAAAATAAAATTTAAAAATCCCTCTATTTTCGTATAGATTAGATTCACTTTACTACAATAATATTAGCTGTTATAAGTAATAATAAAAAAAGGTTTATCAGACTATCTACATTCACCCAGTATAGGTTTATGTGAGCTGCAATTTTATCATCAGTCAGTGTAAAAATACATCCAGTTGTTTTCAAAGGTGCTTTCTTTTCTTCAATTTACTAAGGAAATACTTTTTGCTTTTTGCCAAGTTCAGTTATCTCCAGTTCTGTGAGGATTAACAAAAAACTATATTTGGTTGTTTGGTTTTTTTGTCATGATTAAGCAAAAAAAAGAAAGACTATACTCCTTAAATTGTCTTTTTGTGGCTTTCCTACAAATTTATTCTGTCACTGGACCAAAAGGACATAGATAAGACATTCATGGCAATGAGAGGAAACAGGAAAATACCTGGCGTTCTACACACAATTATTCACTTACCAGCTTTTCTGACTCACAGTCTGGAGACTTCAGTTTTTTACACTAATGAGTTGCATAGTGAAGGATGAGTGCCAGGCATCCTGGGATCCAGTACCAGCGGCTGCTGGCCACACAGAAGCACTCTATCTCACAACTAATTTGATTACACACTTACAGTAGGTCCAACACAAGACATGTGGACCTACTGCTCTTAAAATTGCCTACACTGTCCTGCGATACAGTTTGTAAGTCCCTTGTTTCTTTCTGTTTCTAATGGAATTTCTCCAGTGTACAACTGTCTAATCAGTTTCATTCCAAAGGTGTTTTTCACAAAAGCAAACAGACCTAGCAAAGTGTCATACTGAGCTTTGCAAGACATGGAAATAAACTGTTTGTCACCCTCCCATCCACTCTCTTTCCATCCCATTTGTTATCCATAGCCAAATTCCTGACCTTTGACTTCTTCCATCACAGCTTTTAAACCCAGGAAACAAGTCCAACAGAAACAGTATAGTTATGGAGGCTGATGCTCCTGAGCCTTTCCAAATGAAGAAATTAGACATATGTTGTCACTTGCAATTTTGGGTATTGTCAGAGAAGAAAAAAATAACCATACTCTAGAATGTATATAAGCTTTAAAATAAACATTCTAAGGGAAGGATTTGACAGAAAATTAAGTATAGCATTTATAAAATCCAGGATAATAGTTCATTTTCAACTTGGGGTTGGTTGGTTTTTTTTTTTTAAATTGTAATATACTAGACAAGTAGAGCTCAGTGACACCAACCAGCAGTGCAGTGGCAGTATAACACAAATTACCAGAAGCACTGAAATATCAATCATCATGAAATGGCTTGCCATCTCCTCAGAAACACAACAGCACAACTATCAAATGGGATGTCATGCTGCAGAATACAAAATCTGAAACCTTATTGAGATTACTTTATTACATAAAGTAGGAATTAAAATATTTTCTCTTGCTATGTGCTATATTACACACAGCAAGGTTTCATTTTATTCAGGTAAAGAACAGACAGTATAGATATAGCACATATTTCTCATCTAGACTTGTAGGGACCATAGGAAGAGAAGCTACTTCAGTTTCCTTAGTATTTCCTTGTTGGCTGTCCCATGGTGGCTACTTGTCAGGTTAATTTATATTAGCATGGTGTTACGACAGAGACATGTGTCCATCTCTATATACAAACGCCCTAGAATTTAGCAGATTCACATAGATTAAAAGAAATATATATCCTAATTGGAAGGATTAGTAATGTAGTGGTCTTTATTAAGTTAATGTAAGATTTTGAAAAATTGTTCTGAGAACTGTGATTATTCTAAACCTCAGTAACTCTGTAAAATATAGGACGACAACAGTATAATTCTTGGATTCATTATCTGGTCTCCCAGTTAACATACTGATTTTACCTATAACTAAAGGACCATTATACAATTTTGGAAAACACTGGTCAATAAACAGCTAAATAGAGTAATAATCAAGTTTAAAAAGCCAAAATAAAGCAACAACCAAAAGCAACACCAAAAACATTTTAAGTGAATTAAACATTACCTCAGAACAAAAATGATGGCATAAATAATGTTAACCTCTGTGCTCTAGGGTCATGTTTCCAGGCAGATGAAAACAAAAACTATTCTCAAGTGCAAACAAAAATGAGGCTTCCACTGCAGTCCCAGGAATATGGTCATCTATTAAAATACTTCATCTTGTGAAAGACAACTGGCCTCCATTTATAGTATTCTCAACTAGTATCAACTAGAAAACACTGTATGACAACCCAGAGTCAAAATGATTGTGACCTCCTGCAAAACAGAAGAGGATGGGCAGAATGATGGAATACTCCTCACAGATGCAGCTGAAATGTTTTACCCAAAATAAAAACTCTTTCATTATCAGCAAAATACAGTTATATGATGAAGCAATTAATATAATATTCTGAGCTTGCAACACTTTATAAATTAGTAAAAAAAACCAAACCAATTCAAATCATGTCAATCAAAGTGTTACAAGATTCAGTCAACAAATGTTCTTTCTCCAAGGCAAACTTCATGCTGGCAAGGCCTAGCTCACTGTCGGCCTCATTCAGCTCTGAAAGTCATCCAGATATGCACTGTAAGGGAAACAAAATCAAGCACCCGAGAAATTGCGCAATTCCACTTTTTACAAAAAAAAATAGCATATATTTAAATTTAGTTGGAAAATTAATTATCCTATTAGTTTTTCATCCTTTTCCATTGAGCTTCATTTGGGCAAGCCTGTGACTGTTTTAAATGGATGTGCCCTCAGTTCTGCTGCACTTGTTTGATATTATGCAAACCTAGTTACAAAAGTAGTAATAAAGAGGTTTTATATATGTGCAAATAAAAGCAGATTGAGATAATATATTGATAAACTATAGAGCTCAAGTTAATGTTTTCAGTAGTATTTAAAAAAGTAATTGAATTAGCTATTGAACACACACTGATTTCAGTAGGACTCTCAACTGTCCTACAGGATATTATATCTGGAAGAGAACTCTTACAGATTGAAAGCAATTATGCTGTGTGACTTCAGTGTTGAGTCTTTTCAGATAAACCATGCAAGTAGAGCAGAGCAACTCTTTAGCTGGTGTTAAAGTACAGCGCTGTCAGACTGGCCTCTCTGGTTAATGTCAATAGCACTGCGTATAAAAGGTGACTAAAGTGTGTACAAATGTTGATCTTTGGAGAAGGCATGCCTAGAATCATACACACATCTACTATTTCATCCACCAGGTCAACTTCAGGGAGAGAGGGCAAATTGGGAGTTTTCTTGCCAAAAGTTGACTCTTAGCGCACTTGTTATGTTACACTGCACAAAGCTACTTCCCCACTGCTTTTAATCCATAATCGAAATATATTATTAAAGTTAGAAACGCTTCTCCCTTAGACTGTTTCCAAAGGCAGAAGAGATTCACATAGTATATGTAAAGTCTTACTGCAAGCAGGCGATTTATGTAGGGCTAATGGTTGGACACGACGATCCCAAGAGTCTTTTCCAACCTAAATGATTCTGTGATTCTGTGATAAGAGTTTCTCCACTCACTACGTCATGCTTACATATTGTGAAATACCAAGTAAGATTTATTAAAATGAAAATATTACTGTATGAAAATACTTGGATAGTTTTATGTGAGAAATCACAGAAAATGCAGTTTTCTACCTAGTTTTGACACAAGCTAAAAAGTATCAATAAGCATCAGGATAAATCAAGATTCCTGCGACTGGTAACAAGGTATAGCTTCTGCACCAATTTGATATCATCTTCAGTACAGTGAATTTTAACATGTCATTTATGTGAGTACTAAATGCCCAAGGAAGCTGTATCTGCACTCTTCTCAATACAGATGATCTTCCCGTTTACTTAATTATATGGCATTGTTACTATAAAATTATTTATGAAATATTTTATTGACTTGGCACACCTACAAAAGCCACAGTGGCATGGACATGCTACATATTTGACAACTAAATCCTATGCTATATAATGCAGTATCAGGTATATAAATAACCTTAAGAAAAGTCATGGTACTTCTGTACTTTAAAGAGACAAATTCTAGCTCTGGCACACCCATTTGCACATCATTCTTATCAAGAAAAAAATTAATACTTGGTATAACAATTGGTGGTTCAATCCTTACTCAAATTTATCCAGAGCCATCAATGAACTACAGGGGGACACAGACCAAGACTACAAACAGTTGACTAAGTTAATTGTTTCAGACATGGTATGAACATAAGCAACACAAGTTTACTAGTAAGGGCTCTTGTCCTTATAGGTCAAACAAGCTGCATTTAAACCTGTCACAGTTTAGGGTCAGGGCAGCCCCTTAGACCTATAACAGATGCTCTCTGTTAACCCCCCTCCCTCCCCAGAGGGGAAGAGAAAGGGAATAAGGGAGAGAGACTTAGCGACTAGAAAAAGCAACTAGAACAGCTTTAATGAAAAGGAAATTAATAATTATAAAAATGGAATATATACAAATATATACAAAACCAGTATCGAACCCAACCCCCCTGATGGCAATTACATCACTGTCACCACTGATGCTGTGGAGCAGGCACTGGGGCAGTCCCAGACTGGGCCCCGCAGCAGACGGGAGCTGTGTTCAGGAGCTGGATTCTGGTACCAGGTTCAGGAACACGCAGACCGGATCGAAGGCAGAATGGACAGAGTCCTCCTTGGGTGCTCCGAGGAAGGAAGCGAAAGAGGACCCAAGCCAAACCAAGCAAAAGCTGGCAAAGCAGTCCAAGAGAGGAGAAGAGCCCAGAGACCCTTCAGATCCCACAGCTCTAAACCGAATATGGCATATATGGGAAGGAATACCTCGCTGGTCAGTTTAGAGTCACCTGTTCTGGCCGCTCCTCCCTGAAGGTGCAGTCTTTTACTTTCTGCACCCCCCAATGTGGTCCACAAGACCCAGCAGTGGCCTTGGTCTGCATACCAATCCTTGGTAGTAACTCTAAACATGAGGTGTTATCACTGCTAGAAGCAGACACTGTCTGTGAAAACAGGCTGCTGACTTCAGAAAGTGCAGTTAATTAGAAGAACTGAGCTGAAAAGTAAAATTACTGAACAGAATTAGTTCTGTTTTCACTCAAACCAGGACAAAACCCTAAAATTAAAGGTTAAAATTATTTTGTGTCATTTCTGGGACTTTTCTGGGAAAAATTTCCTTAGAAGGAAATATTTCTTATCCCTTAAAAAAAAAGAACTAAAATTAAAAACTGCTTTGGAGGGTCACTTCAGGAAGCGTCAAAGCAATAGGAACACAACTGAAGTGCTCATGAGTCTGTCCAGGACAGGATAGCCCATAGGACAGTCAGGGGAGGTCTACTGAGGACAACAATATATCTGACAACTGGACTCCATTATTAACACATGATAAGCTGGGAGTGATCACATGATGGAGCAAAAATATCGACCCAAAATATATCAGCAGGAATTCCTCCATGAAGGTAGTTTACAATCAGCACATCAAATTTTTCAGAGCTCTAAATAGAAAACTTGCTCAAACAGTAGCTTCCTGTTCATGAAACTAACCCCACACCAACTACACAGTAACAAGCTTACTGGAGAAATCAGTCACAGATCCCAGTGCCTCTCCTCCATAAAACACAATAGAGAGAAGTCCCCCGTGGGAAGAAGCAGCAGCGGTTGGAGAAGAAGGATGCTGAACTGAACAACAGTGTCAGGAAATACTACTTCTGCAAAAGGAAGCCAGATGTGAGGGTGGTTCACAGCCTGTTGCCTCTGAAAGCAGGGCTGCTAGCACTTGGCAAAAGGTGAGAAGGCAGTACCAGAGCCCATAGATGCCTCCACAATGCTGCAGGCACACTAGATCAGGAGAAAACAGTGTAGCAACAAAAGATCCTTACACATAAAGATCTGACCATTGCAAGTGAAGATCAGGTTCGTGACCATCTGAAGAACCTGAAAGTGCACAAGTCCATGGGACCCAATGGGATACACCCACGGGTGCCAAGACTGGCGGATGAGGTTGCTAAACCGCTATTATAGTCCAAAAGTCATGGCAGTCCAGTGAAGCCCCCACTGACTGGAAAAGGGGAAATATAACACCCATATTCAAATAGGGGAAGGTGGATGAACCTGGGAACTATAGACCAGTCAGCCTCACTTCTGTGCCTGGTAAGATCATGGAGCAGATCCTCCTGGAGGCACTACTGAGGCAGATGAATAACGACGAAGTGATTGGCTGTAACCAACATGGCTTCACCAAGGGCAAATCATGCCTGACTAACCTGGTGGCCTTCTATGAGAAGGTCACAACATCAATAGATGGGGGAAGAGCAACCAATGTCATTTACCTGGACTTGAACAAAGCATTTGACACTGTCCCGCATGACATTCTGGTCTCCAAGATGGTGAAATATGGATTTGTTGGATGGACAATTCAGTGGGTAAAGAACTGGCTTGACAGCCACTGCCAAAGAGTGGTTGTCAATGGGTCAGTATCCAAGTGGAGACAGTGACAAGTGGAGTCCCTCAAGGATCAGTACTGGGACCAGTCTTGTTTAACATCCTTGTCAGCAACATGCACAGTGGCATTGAGTGAACTTTAACTGAGGGGCCCAGAACTGGACACAATATTCCAGATAGGGAACTGCTCGAAAGAGTCCAGCGCAGAGCCACAAAGATGATTAAAGGGAGTGGAACATCTCCCTTATGATGAAAGGCTAAGGGAGCTAGGTCTCTTTCGCTTGGAGGAGGCTGAAGGGTGACCTCATTAATGTTTATAAAGGGTGAGTGTCAGGAGGACGGAGCCAGGCTCTTCTCAGTGACATCCAATGATAGGACAAGGTGCAACAGGTGCAAACTGGAATGTAGAAGGTTCCATGTAAATGTAAGAAGAAAGTTTTTCACAGTGAGGGTGACAGAACACAGGAACAGGCTGCCCAGGGAGGTTGTGGAATCTCCTCCTCTGGGGGCATTCAAAACCCACCTGGATGCGTTCCCATGTGACCTGATTTAGGCAGTCATGCTCTGTCATGGGGGTTGGACAAGATGATCTTTTGAGGTCCCTTCCAACCCTGAACATTCTGTGATTCTGTGATAATGCAAGCAACACTGTCCTCAAACTGCAAAAATCTTCTTCAATCATTATCTGAAGGTAGGAAGAGGAAGAGACTTTATAGCAATGGTTTTACTTCAGGATAATGCCTGAAAAATTCCCTTCCATCTCTTCATGAAATACAGCATCAACTAGCAAAGAATAAAAACATTATCAGGAAAAACAAAGCTGCTGAATTACAGAACTTGTTCTTTTCCAAACAACACAAAGACATTGTCTGACTGTTACTGAACCAAAACAAGGTTTAGTGAGGATGCCCAGATGAAGAAAAAGAGCTGTCACTTAAACTATTGCCTCACCTGCAAAGAAAGGCCTCACCTTGGGTACTGTGTCCAGTTTTGGGCACCTCAGTACAAGAGAGATATCGAGGTGCTGGAGCAAGTGAAGAGGAGGGCAACAAAGCTGGTCAAGGGACTGGAGAATAGATCAGGACCTCACTTCAGTGAGGACCATTTGAAGAATCTGGGTCTCTGTAGTTTGAGGAAGAGGAGACTGAGGGGAGACCTCATCACTCTCTACAACTACCTGAAAGGACACTGTAGAGAGGTTGATGCTGGTCTCTTCTCTCAGGCAATTACTGACAGAACCAGAGGGAATGGCCTCTAGCTGAAACAAGGTAGGTTTAGAGTAGACATTAGGAAAAAATTCTTCATGGAAGAGTGGCGAGACATTGGAATAGGCTGCCCAGGGAGGTGGTTGAGTTGCCATCCCTGGATGTGTTTAAGCATCACTTAGATGTGGTGTTGGGGTATATGGCCTAGGGGTGAACTTTTAGAGTAGGGTTAATGGTTGGACATGGTGATCCCAAGGGTCTTTTCCAACCTAAAATGATTCTGTGATTCTGTAAAAACAAAGATTTCAACTGTCACATCAGTTTGTGAGAGTTTGTCCCAAGCATAAAAATGCAAATACTGTAACTCAAAGTTGCAGCAACTAGACTTTCTGTTCATCTCCCCTCACACAATTAAGGATATACCAGCCAAATTTGCATTTGGCAATGCATTTCTACCAAGTGATGGGTTTTGTTTTGCTAGACTGGAAAATGGGAGGAAGAGAAGATTATAATACTTGCACCTATTCATCTTAACACTATACTATTCCAGAGTGCTTATATTATCCCAACATCTACCAGTTACAAAAATATGATAGAAAACAACAATAGAAAATGGTGCTTATCTCTCTGTTCTATGAATTCAATTGATTCTTCCCTCTCATAACTGTCCACGAGTAATACCTCACTACAATGGTCTGCAGTTCCATTTTCTATGTCCATTCGTCCCTTTTGACTTCTGATGGAACAAATGACATAGAGTTGCCTCACTAGAAAGCTCACAGAATTTGATGAACCAACTGTCCCTCTTCTACTTTATCTTGAAACGTTTCTCCACATTACTCTTGGAGTGCTTCAGTACCAAATTCTTCTTGGTTAGTCACTTAATTAACTCTCTTTGCCTTTTTAACTTCTCAGACCTAAGTTGTGACAGCTGAAGTACTCTAACAGATCTTCCCTACAGATGTTGATTTCCCAATTATTACCAAGCAGTTATTGCTCAGCCTTTTTGTGGGTTATATGCTTAACAACAGGGGTAAGGCAGCTTTCCTCATTTAGTGACTACTAGCAGGTTTTGCTATCTGCTAGGATAAATATTGAAGAACAGCAGCTGTCAATATTTAGACAGAGCTTTCATGCTTCCCAAATAGCACTTCACATTACATGACAACAGGAATCCTTATGAAAGGCAGCCTCATTGGACATAGGAATTCTATTTACAGGTAGTATGAAGAAAGATTCTGTATACATAAGCTAATAATCAGTTCATAGTAAGAAAACTAAGAGAAGCCTTGGCCTGAACTGAGCAACCATAATAATTACTCTATGAAATTCACTAAAGATTTTACTATTCTAATTGCTTTTGTATGAACATTATTTAGGTGGGCACTTATATAAAAAGCCTACATTTTACACAGCTATAAATACTTTTTTCAAGCAAAATACATTAGGCAAAGTTCGATGACAGCAATAATATATATCACTAGAGGAAAAAAAAAAAAAAGTAGTAACAGAATCTTTAACTAACACAAGCTGCCTCTTATTCCTCAGCTATAATTTGTTTACCTTCTTAGTCCCTTAAGCCTCTTCCTACATGAGGCAAAATGCAGGAGAGTATAAACAGAAAATACGCAGATGTACAATCTGATATTACTCACTGTATTTCGAGGCAAAATGTATGGGCATTAAGACCACAAGCTAAGTGACAGGACTTAAAACTTACAGCTGGGAGGCTTAGACTGGCGTTGATGAGAAGTGTATTTTGGATCTGCTTGACCTTTCATGTAAACAAACACCCTTGCCACTGTTCATATTCTGTATAATAATTCTCATCAAGATATATCTTTTATTATTCTTAAATTCCTCTCATCCAGAGACAGGTTTAGGTTCAAAGGACAGAGATGATTATGTCCACATCAAATTGTACATTTGAAGTACTTTTTGAAACTAGGGTCCCTATGCAAGGAACACACTATCCCACAAGTGACAATACATTAAAGCTACATTAGAGTGCATTTACAAACATATATATTTACAGAGCATGTTATAAATTAATTCTTTCTTTCTTTCTCAGCTTTGTACAGGCTGAAATTATAACTCGTGTTAAGCACACAGAACTCTAAGAAGCAGGTTATATAGTTATTTCATTATTTTATTCTTCGTAATTCCAGTCAGAGGCAAATATTTTTTGAAGTGCTTGGGAATGAGGATAGTCTAAATATAATATACTTCTAGTGGAAATAACATTTGCTCCATTTAGACCTGAGGCACTGCTGATGGCAGAACAAGATTGGAATGTGCAGATAATTATCTTTGAGGCTAGTCAACAGCTAGAAGTCCCTCATAATATCACCTTTAAGATCAAGCCAAGACATTCCAGTCTGAATCAAGTTTATTTATTAAAGGATTTAGCACTTTTAGATCCAATATTGCCTGGAAGACCACCAATTTCCATTCCCAAATATCTAATTTATCCAGTTTCCTAGTGCATATGTAAGACCTTCAAAATCACTTCAATGAGCACACACATGGGCACATAAATGACATCTAAATTCATTCCCCTCTCTAAGAAGAATTGTACAGGAAACATTTCTACAAAGCAAAGTCTCTGTGGATGCTGAAAAGCTGCTAGCAGAGGAATTTTCCTAGGTTCTCACAATATTCTGTGAGAACCCTGCCTTTCTCGCACGTGTTATGAGAAACAGTAGGACGGTTTTGTAAACTAGACTAGCACATGGTGTTTCGATAAGTTTTGTTTATGGTACATTGTAAAAATATTTTGAAATAGGTGCTGTAGGACTTTAACCAATCACCCTAGGAGATGTGTGATTGCTGACCAATCGCCCTATGGGGCTGGGGTATAAAAATGGGGTTGTAAATTAATAAAGTAGCTTCTTTTGCCTGCTCTTGCTGAACTTATATGTTGCTGCGTCTCTCCGCTCCCGGCATAAACAGCGACAAGTCTCCAGAGACCGTAGAACATTTCAATAATTCTCATTCATTTAGGCAACAAAACTTAGACAATTGTAGACATTTTTAATTGAAATTTTGATTTTTCTTGATCTTGACTGGTGTAAGGAGTACTCAGAATAAGTGTTTCAAGGCTAATAAAAAAATTAAATGTATTTAAATAAAAACTAAATCATTGGTATAAAAAAGGTCACTGTAGCTGTCCATTTTCCTTGGGATAACAAAGACAAAAGACATAAAAGTTAGGCAACTGTGCTATGAGAATGCATATAACATGTGCTTTGAATATTTTTCTATCTAGAAAGCTCAGCACTGAAAATTTAAGTGGTTTTTTTTTTTTTTTTTTTTCCATTTAAGAAACACTTTTTGCAATTAGTAAATAAAATTATTATTAAGAATTAGGGCTTAACAATTCTGTAAATTGCTTTTTTCCAGTCTGGGGTCTTTTTTATTTTGTGCACGTGTCACCTAAAATCTACTGTTCATGACAAAATTAATGATTTATGATACATCTGTTCAGTAAATTCCTGTGATAGTGTAATATTAAAGAGGCCTTCTACAAATGAACAAATAAGACATATAGCCTTTCTACATAAAATGAATTTAGTCAACAAAAAGTAAATACAGTATTAGCCTGGTTATCCAAACTTCTCTACTGTACATATCTTCCAGTCTGTACAGTGATTCCTCATGATACAAACTCAGTCACCCAGGCAAATTTAGTGTCATACAAGTTGTTTGAATAACTGGTATCCTACTATACTGTATTATAAATATAATTTAATCCGAGGTGTATCTCATGGTACTTCATGTAATGCTATACAACATTCCACCCCAAGAGGAGGGAAAATTAGCCATTACAAAAGAGCAACCCTCATTGTTATCAATGCACAGTAACAGATGATAACAAAAATAATAGCTCTTAACTTACTATGCTGTTTTAATACTACAAAAGCAGTATTTAATATTTGAAAAACCTCACAGTACTGGCAAGGAATGTTTATAGACATATTAAAAAAAAAAAAAAAAAAAAAAAAAAAGCATGTACTTTTCCAAGACAGTATCTGTACTATCTGTCTCTACTTCAGTAGAATTAGTAGTTAAGCTGCCAAACCAAATAAAATAATTTTTCCTGGACATAGGAAAGAAGATTCAAGCTCCCTATCTTAAAGGACAGCAACCTTCCTCCCTGCCTTCTCCAAATACAGTTTCAAAGAGAAATAAAGAAAATCCAATTATATGTTAGGAGGTTATACTCTGCTCCCACGTAGTGCCCTTGGCTTCAGCAGGGTAGAAGCAGTATAATTAATACAGATAGCAATCCACCATTATTTTTATTCAGACTTGCATTTATAAACTAAAAATACTTCAATATTCCCAGCACAGGCTTATGGTTAAATGCCCACATGGTCCTATATACACTGTAATAAATAAAATGAGAGTCTTGAAAAAACAAAGAACTGAACCAAAGCTAAGAGCATTGCTGTCTTACCAGAGAAGTCAACTCAGAAATAAACACAACTGTTCATGAGAAAGATATTAGAGGCAGTAAATTTTCTTGTGATGAGTGGCTTTAGGTGTATAATTTATGTGTGCAAACACTCACTGGTAGTATGACCAGAAAACACAGATATCATGAAGTGAAAATGAGAAAAAATAAGGGAAAGTAGAAGATGTAGATACATGCTTTACTAGGCTGATAAATAAAACTAGAAAACTTACATGAAAGACCAGATTGTGACATATTTTCACAAAAGCAAAACCAAAAACAAACGTTGTTACTCAAGAATGAACGTCGGCGGAAAGCTGCCATTAGGTCTTATATAGTTTACACTATATTTTTTCCTTCCAGACACTGCCAGTGGGAGGTTTTATAGGATAATGATATACTGAGAAACTTATGACAAGCACGTCCAAACAAAGTAAAACATATTTTTCACAAAACAGTAAACTCTGATACCTTTAAAACCATGAAGCCAGAGGTAGCCTGAAGACTAATTATAGAAGAATTGTTAACTTGTAAAACCTGTTTAAGGTATTTAAGTATTCTTGACTTTTTTACAGAAAATATTGTTATAGCAGGAAGTTACTTCTAGATACAGAGTTGAAATAGGAAAGGTGTTATTCGTACAAAAATGCTGAATAGTAGTATGTTTAACAGCTTGATGACAGCACAAATAGACAAAGATCATAACTGGCATCAATTTAAAACTGTACCTGGCACAGTAAACAGAATTTTAAAGGACTGAGTAGGTGTAAAAGTTGAATACTTTTTTTTATTCCTGGGAGCTGTTTTTCTGCCAGAGTTTCTTAGAAAAATAGTACATGAGGGTGTACCTAAGTTTGAGTATGTTTAAATGTGTTGTGTAAATGGAGATCATGACAATCTCCTGTGCAGGCTCTTCTGTAACTTTTACTGTATAACTACATGACTCATTTCTAAGAATAAAAAAACCTAAAACCTTTCCACAGATTAAAACATGATTATATGATCTTGTACAGAATAAAAAGATTGTTGATGAAGAATCAAAAATACATTAAAAATTGTATGAATATGAAAGATAAATTTTTAAATTACTGGCAACAGAAGTTGGTCTAATCCTTTTATTCCTACACAGTCTTGACCCAAGAAAAAATCCTCATTCAAGTTAGACAAAATGGCCAAATGAATATCTTATGATTCTCGTGACGGTTTCAGACAGAGAAGATGAAGTATGCAACATTTCTCTGGATAAACAATTCAGTTCCAAATCTCTCTCATAGACTCAGTATTAACCACCACCTGAGCACTGGCATGTGACAAGAAGTGATAAGTATGCGCATTATGATCATTTTTCTCCTTTCCTCCTAATACAAGGAATTATTAATGCTTTAATTCCAATAATCCCTAGGAGGGGATTAGATAGGGCATAGGAACCAAGATGTGGCTTTCCTAGTACAGAGGTGCAACTGAATTCTCAGCAGTGTCCTGGGAAGACAAAGATAATCCTCTAGCATATTTACATGACACATCTAGTCACAAGCAGGAATTTGGTTGTTCTTCATCTTCCATGATCCCTACTAGAGAAATAATGAACAAGTTCAGCCTTGAGCAGACACAACAGATCCAGTCTGTCACCTGCTGCATAACTGCTCACAGAAACAAAAAGGCTAACAAGCAGCAGCTAGGACATGGGATAGACTCGTAATCTAAACGTGACAGCTATAGAAGAGTGCCAGGTTCAGAGATTACTTGAGCAAATTAACTATATTTTTCAGCTACTCCTTTCACACATAATCCTAATCGTACTGATGGCATAACACTTGCATTCCACGTGCATCATTCAAAGTTTAGTCCTTAAATTCTTTAAAGTCATTTTTACATTGTTACTGAAGTACTTCTTCAAATATATATTGACTAATCTATGGTTTCATACATCAAGTAGACTATTTTTCATATACAGACTTAAACCTGGCTTTAAAAACTCTACGATGAATTGTAAAAACAGTTTAAAGTTATGATTGGCTGATAAAGTGAAACCCTACTCCATTTCACTTGGATTAGAGTGCAGCTGCAAGATATAAATTCTGTGTGAGAAACAGCACTTTTTTTTTAATGCTCTTTGAATTATCATGTTTTTGCAAAATGAAAGACAACTGGTTTCATATGCAGGTAAGAAATATTGGCATAAGGAATGTTATTTGATTTTTAACTGAGTCATGTTGCCAGAATGCATAAACAGCTGCATGAGCTGAGTATCTGCCTGAGGCTACAACTATATTTCCCCCATCCTTTACCACCTGTCTGTGCTAAAGTTACTGGATGCTGGTAGATATCAAACCCCAATGGTATCTTTAACTATCATAATTATGAAATGCATTCTCTACTACCCTCCTGACTTAACGTCCAAGCATTTTGTACTAGATGAGACAGTATTACTCCTTCCATTTGCAAACTTTTAAAAGAATATCATGAACTCACACGCAAACAAAATTACTGAAAGAGTGAGGCTTAATTCTATTAAGCTTACTCTCTTTGACACATCTGTAAATTTATTAAATTATTATCCTAAAACCACCAAAATGTTGATGCTCTTTTTATGTCACTATTGACATAAGGGTAGTGCTAATCACATAGCTAGTACTAAGGAGAGGAAAGGAAAAATATTACAGTGTAGGTATTTTCTTACTCAAACAAGAGGTAACAGATTACTGGGATGTTTTAATAATAGCTAGATATAGTAAATTGTGTCCTAGGAATAAAAATGGCTGATAAAATCTCAGTGCTGTTGAAAACAAATGTGTTTTTGAAAACCCTTGGGGAACAGTTGTGATACCAAAAAAGCAGGGAATGACAAACATAATTTTGATCTCAACAGAAAAAAGCAAGATTGGAGAATTATAGAGAAGTCAGTTTTGATTCTGAGACTTACTGGAACAAGTAAAATGCTTCAGATTAATTGTAAACTTCTAGAAGAATCAATACGGACTTCTCAAGAAGTTATGTTAAACGAATCAAGTTTTTTTCATATGACAGAGTCATTGGCTTTGTTGAAAGACAAGACTAACAGTCACATTTGGTAACAAATCTCAAGATCTTCACATAAGCAAGCTAAAGAAAAGTATGATCCAAATTAAAGAAACATAACATACAAAGTAGATGGGAAACTGTAGTGAGTCACCATCAATTCACTATTAAACTGGAAGAATGTTTAAAAAAAAAAAAAAGGGATTTTGTAAGGCCATATGCTGATATTTTTATTTATAACCCCAATAGTAGGACAACAAATTTACTGATGGCATTAGTATGAAAAGCAAAAACATAACTTAAAAAACGTCTTGTCAAACCTGAGAACTGAACTGGAAAATATTTATGATATGTAATAGGGAGAAAAGTAATGCCATACACGTTAGCAGAATTAATCAATTCCACAAATCCAGGAAGAGAAATAACTAATTAGTAAGTTGTCTTTTTCTACTAAAGAAAAGGATCAAGACACTAGGGTGACAAGTCAACAGTGTCATGTTGTTGCAAAAAACACAGTACGGAAAGATGTATATATAGTAGTAATTCTTTTGTTTTCTTTGGCACCATCAAGATCTCAGCAGGAGAACTGGATCCAATTTTATCCACTTAAAGATGTGAACAAACTGGAAAGACTACAAAGAAAAGCAACAAGGACAATAAGATAACTAGAAAACATAACTTCCATGTTAAGATTGAAAGAATTAGGGTTGATCAACTTCAAGAAGAGAAAACTAAGGAACATGGTATGCATTTTCAGATACAGGCCATCACAAAGGAGGAAGGAAAAAAAGAAAAAAAATCAGTTCAGTATGTCCAATGTGGATAAGACAAGAAGTAACTGCTTGAAATTACAGAAAAAGAGACTTAAGATACTACAGAAATCTTTTAATACTTGTGGACAATGAATCATGAACAAGGTTATTACAAAGGTCACTAAGACCAAGCTAGACAAACTTCACAGTACAGTAGTATAATTGATACTCAGTACTGTAGATACACTAGAAGATACCTTCTCATCCCTTACCTTACAGACCTGTTTTCTATGATATTTTAATTTAAAATATATATATTAAACCTGTTTATCTTATTTTCTAACATAAAATGCACAAAAGGAATGGCTAGACAAAACACTCCAGACCTGCCAAAACTAATTTGAAAAGAACCTACTCTCCCAGTTAAGAAAGACAAACAACTTAAATCTGCAATGAGAAAAGGCAGACTTTAAAGCAGGACTTTTTAGCTTGGAATAGGCACTATTGAAAAGCAGCGAAAGATCACAAATGCTATAGAGAAGCTGAACTGGGAACTATTCACTATTTCTCACAGCTGAAGAATTATGGGCACCTAAGGACATTACCAAGCAACAGGCTTAAAAACCACATAAAAGGAAAAACTCTTAATATGACATTTTAAGTTGCACAGATCAAGGTTCTGGGGTAATTCTCGGCCCCAAAATGAGTGCCAAATAGTCTTAAACACTTTATTGATTATAAATTCTATGGCTTCTAAACATGACAATATATATATGCTATTTCTAGTTCAAAAGGTCCCTTAAGACACCAACTGATAGAACTTGAGATAGTATACTGAGGAAAAAAAACTCTGCCTATTCTTATTTGTTCATGTCCTAATTCTTGTATTATTCTACTTCAAGGTTTTTTGTCTGCTGACCAGGACAAAAAAATTAAGTAGATGTAACTCTTATCTGACCTAGTGTGTCAGTTCTTATGTTGCAAAGCTTAACACAGTTTAGTTGCATGAAAGGACAGGAATGATGTCAAGGCTGATGATTCCTTCTTTGAAAACACTGCTATCACCAACTCATTCTCAATTTGTCAGGAATGCACAATCATTATAATAATACCCACAGAGGGCAGCTGTGATGCAGAATTGCAAAAGTATTTCCCAAACTGCAGGGACCAATCACAAAAACTGCAGACGGTTAATTAAAGCTACTGCTGTGCATGACTCACAGTCTAGTATTCAATCTGGGGAAATACCTAAAAACCACTCAGGTATGTCACACAGGTTAGACTAAATTCATCCTCAGAGCATTAGTAATGTAATGTATAACCTTACACAGAACAAGGTTTTAAAAAAAAAACAAACAAAAAAACCAAAATCTCAGGGTAAGAAGTGCTTATAGACGTGCAGAAACATTCATATCTGGAAGACAATTCTCAATTATTCTTTTGCACAGAGTGAAGAAATCAGTCGTGGTGAGACCACTACAGTTCTTAATTGGCTAAGGATTCCAAAATGGAAAATTAAATGGAAGTCAAATTCCTCTATGTTTCTACTTAGAATCAGGAAAGTCTATCAAAGAGTTAATAATAGTAATTAGTAACAAAAGCAGCTCCCCGTTACATAAAAAATAAAATAAATATTTAGGAAAAGACAATATCTATTATAAATTGCAAAGGACTCACATGTATTATGGATAATAAAATGGTTAGTACTGAACACCAAAAGGCACTTCATGAGCAGGAAGTTTGTGATCCCCCCACTAAACCAAAGAATGACATGTCTCCTACCCTTCAGGAAAACTTCACTTCTCAGTGGCCAGCTTTGTCTATAAATCAAGTTGTTTATAGAAATGTGTATTAGTTGTTTAAATACAGATGTGAGTAGATAGATAAGAACTGACAGATACTCTTGGTCTTCAGACATACAATAATGTGGACAGAAGTGCCCTACTGTAAATCACAATGTGACACACTAATGCACACACATTTTTTCTTGACAACATGGAAATTTAAAATGTATGTATACCATATCATTACATTCATAATTACTTAGTGAAGTGTAACGATCATATGAAAATCTCAGGAAACCATTTGTCTTCAAAGACACCACACCACAGTTTGGGTGGCTCACGAATAACAAAGTCATTTGAGCTGCCATTTTGGATTCTTTCATTGGAAAGTAAGACAGCAGCTGGCTGGATTATGGGCCTTGATGTCTAGAGTTTATTCTGGGCTTTTACAAGCAATCGGTGACTTACATCATGAAGTTGTTTTCACATTCAGGATATGCTGTTTTAGCATGCGGGTGAGGGGAAAAATGAAAATCATATAAACTATATTGCACGTATAAAAATGTAAGGCTTTTGTTCAGATATAGAAGTAACAAACAAACAACAATGAACCAAAAAACATAAAACAAGACACACACAAAAAGCCCCAATACCAACCAAACAACAACAACAAAACAAATAACACACACACAAAACCGAAAAAAAAACCAAAACAAAACCACCCTATCAAAAATAGATGGCTTTCACAGACAAAGATCCAAGCATAATCCTTTTGGCTTTGATGACATGGCAGTATGATGGGAATCCATTTTACTTTGCAGCCCAAGAACATCATTTACTATGTATTCCAGTTACTTTTCACATTTTCAGCTTTTGCCTGATAAATTCACTGCCTTCAACCAGTATCAACTTTATGGTTACACAGAAAGAAATGGTTCAACTTTTCAGTCTTGGTGTCATTCTGGGAAGCATTGTTACCCTAAATTTCATTACAACATTAATTACACTTTTCTTAAAGACTATGAAAAAATTCTCAACAATTCCATTAGTGGAGATTCCACCCAAATGTTGTATTAAGCCTACCACTCCTTCTAGATCTGTCAATTAATTTCTGGTTGTCATCAGATTTTTCCTGTAGGCATGTTTTCTAGATATTATAAAATCTTATTTCTGTTCTACATAACTGAAGGGCCAATTAAATCAGTGAGATGTCCTTTCCAATTTTAATGGGATCAGAAATAGATCAGTTAAACCTCAATCTCAAATTAATGCTTGCTAAGAGCAGCAGATGGTTAGTTTTTCAGTTATGTGAGTTTCCTTGTTTGAGTTAGGTGTTTTTTTTACTGTCTTTCAAAGACTTATACCTGCTTATCTTTTTTATCCTAAGTCATGTTTTGGCTGTATGTGAAATGGATTTCCAGACTGTGACTCTTGAGCCACATGTCTAGTAGATAGGTCAAACAAAGTTCCTATGATAGGGTTTCATTACATGACTGGTAACAGTGCTTTGCAGTAGGGATACATCTGGGTAATCTGAATCCCTGGCTGGGAAGGAAAAGAACCAGCTAAAATTATGAGATTGATTTATATGCCAGCTCCATAGCTAAAGCAGATTCACCCCCAGGCCCCCTAGAGATGGTCATTTCCTATTTGGTAAACAGTCCCAAAAGCTCATCTTCTACCTCCGTACTTTTGATTTTTCAAGGTGCAAGTCTTGTGGCTACCATCCATAAAATTTTGGTTCACAGGTTTTGAGATTAAGAAATCCAGTCAGCTCTGGTATACAGTCTCACTCACTTGTCTATCTCCTTTCTAACATAATGTTATACTTTTAACTAATGAGTTAAAAAAAAAAATTTAAAAAAGGAGAGAAGAGGTTAGAAAGACAGGAATCTACACTAAACTACAGAGAAAGTTCAACCACAGAGATGCCTGTAGGAAGAAAGACCCTCTCTCCCTTATCTGTTTCAGCTATTGATTTATCATGGGAAGGGAACACAGCAACAGAGCTGTGTTCAAATGCACCCAGTATATACAGTCCTTGCTTTCAAAACAAGTAGCAAAAGAGAAATGAGACTGATTATGCAGCATTCACAGTAACAAAACCTTTTTTGCTCCCTCCTTTCAATTTCTAACTTATGCTTTTCAAGGAGCTTTTTTATCTAGTTCCTCCCCTACTAGCCAAGACTTCCTATTGCCATAGTTTACTGTGCTCACTGCTCCTCCACTTCCTTTTTAGTGACCTGAGGGTAAACGGTTGCCCAATAATAGAGTTCAAACATGAATTATGAACATAATGCAAATTCACTTTTCTTCAATAGCATCACTAGTTTCAATTCTGGGGTAAGATTAAAATAGCTTTGTCATGTGAAAATAAGTGAAGATACTAAATTTATAATTCTTAGATAAACACTTGACAGTCCAGCAAAGCCAACATAAAAAAATAAAACTATCATGAAACTGCATGTATAGCACAATATTGTCAGGATTGCAACTATTCTTTCCAAATAACATCTTCACAATACATTAAAAAAAAAAAATCTGGAAAATAAAGTTTTCAAAATGAACCTTAAACTCAGCTCTTTTGAGCTGAAGTATTTGGATAAGGTTACACATGTAGTTTTCAGAACTCTAATTCAACAATTGGCTGAATTTCTGCAAACTTCACACACACACCTTTTTTTTTTTTCTTTTCCTTAAATGACAACCTGAGTGTAACCAGGAAAATTTTTAGGCCAAAGGAAAGCTTAAAGCATGATCAGTTTTGTAACCTTATAAGTGGGGCCACAAACATAACTCCTTAATAATATGAAGAATAATACATTTTTGATTTGACCATACAATGTAAGAAAAAAAAATAGGGGAGGAATTTGGTATTTTTAACTTCAAAAATCCCATATGGTATGTTTATCATTTACCATATGTATAGTGTCTGATGTGCATACAAAGACTATGGATTTGAGACACCTTCTCAGGGCAGCAGCTTGAATGTATCGTACCCTGCAGTTTCATGAGATCCAAATGAGATGCAGAACATACACCATTTAGTGTACAGGCACGGCTGTTTTCACGGAAAGTGGTATTTACATTATCAGAATTTAAGAGATACTTGTTAGTAATTGATAGAAAGAAGCCAGACTATATCCCTTTCTTAAACTGTTCAGTGTTTTGAATGTCTTAATTATGTCATTTCATATTCTGAAACACACAAGGAAAGTAAAGTATCTAATATTATCACTTCCACCAAAAAGACAAAATAATACATTTCCAAAATGGACATGAAGACACCTTATCATTTCAGATGGTATCTACAACCGTTTTTGTTCAAATTCTGCTGTAATAGGAAAAAAAGAGTTACAAAACCTTTGAACTCTCTTTTTTCATCCTCTTAAAAACATACAGACTTTTATGGGGTATAGAGACCCCTATCCATTAAGGTTCAGAAATAGAAAAGCAGCTCTGGAAAAAACTGTAAAGAAACAAAGAAAGTGAAAAACTATTATACATTATTATAATTAGAGTTGCATGAAACTTGGCTATTATGGTATGTATGGTTCATCCAAACCTTTTCTTTGGCATTGGTTCATATCCCAAATGTTGCTTTGACTTCTGGGCTTAAAGGAAGCCAAAAACTGCAAGCGAAACATTGCCAAATTCAACATATATTTGCAGGTTTAGGGTCAAAACCATGTAAACCCACAGAGTTCTTCCTACCATTATAAATCCACCCGAGTTTGCCAAAATGTTCTTTTCTGTTCTGCATAAGCTTTTTCACAACACTTTTCCCTGCAACATTTCATCTTTGCCATCAGTACTGCATTTTCAAACATGATTACATAGCTTCATACCTTAATGGCTTTCTTACTCTATGACAGGTGTCTTTTTTTTTTTTTTTAATGACTCTTACGGGTTTTGTTTTCCAGTACTCTCCAGTTTCCTATGAGTTTGCAAGGAGACACAATCAAAGAAACAATCCTTGTTCTTCGAGTGGATGATGCTTAATTTCATTACACTATCTAGTCTTTTTTCCAGGCCTTTTAAAAAAAAACAATGAACAGTCGCAACACAGATTTTTATGGTACTTTTGAAAAATGTCATGACCTGGGAACTCATAAGGAATGACTTCATTTTAGGAAAAGCACTTTGCCTCTTTACCAATGCACTATGTTTAGCTGTGTGCCCGCTAATTCTACTTTTTAAATAATTTTTCTTCATTTGTCCACTGCAGATGTCATATGTACAGATAGTTTCCAAATCTTCCCTGGAACCCTTTTTAGAAACAGATGTCACATTAGCCACCTTCCATCCCTCTTTTTAAAAGGACATTTAAAGCAAGTTATACACTGGAGTTATAAGCTCACATATTTCACTTATTTCCAAGATTAGAATGAAAGTTACCTGATTCTCATAGTAACTTGGCCTGACCAGAAGCTCACCCTGCTTTGAACCAGAAGGTGAAAGTGATGAACCATTTGAGGTCCCTTTCAAACTGAATTATCCTCTGATCCACTGACCCTATGATAATGGCAGTGTTCATTTGGTAACTGTTGCGTAATCCATTCTACTGTTGCATCCCTGAGACAAATCTTCCAATACTTTACCCATTAAAAGGGGTTCCCTATTTTCTGAAAGCATTCTTTATGTGTCTTGATTATCTTTGGCTCTATAGCTTCTCTGGCAGGCTTCCGCCTTCTGACACATTGGAGAATTACTAGTTTGAACAGTTTAAATGCATTTCATGACTTACTCCTTATTGTGCTACATGCATTTCATGGTCTGCCTATTTGTGATTTTTACATTTTACTTGCCAGATGTTATGATTCTATTTTTCTCACAAGAACAAATTTCAATTTTTTTGAAAGACTTTTTTTTTTTTTTTTTCCTTTTGATACCTTCCCTTATCCTGCCATTTAACTATGCTGGTTTCCATTTGGCCTTCCTAAAGTAGTTTTTCATAGGTGGTATCTATTTCCTCTGAGCCAATATAATTTTCTTTATATAGCCTCCATGATGTGATGCCTGTAATGTTTTTACTCCTTTGACTGTCCTTTTTAATTTCTTCTTAAATCATTTTTTGTGTGTGTGTGTATTTTCCTCCTTTACAAAAAAACCCCAAACCACAACCCAAAACCAACCAACCAAAAAACAAACAACCACAGATGTAATGTATTTCTAGGTTCTTGTAGTTCCACAATGCATAACAAGTTCAGGTGAAATGCACATTGTTACAGCATCACTCACAGTCCCTGCTTTTTAAACCAGATTTTAATTTAATTTTATTTAATCAGCATAAACTGATTTCCTTTATTTGACTGAAAATACTGAACAACTAGAGAGTGTATATTATCAGTAGTTAATCTCAGTGGTAGTAACCACAGCTGTACTGTATTTGACAATACAAGCTGCATTTTGCTTACTTTCCAGCTTTACCTTCAAGAGTCATGAAACTTCATTTACTCCAAGAAAAAAAGAGAATTTTCAAGGTTCTGTGAATGGCATATCTATCAACAACGTTGCAGTGATTTATGAAGAATGAGCATGTGTTGATTGTTAATATGTATGGATGCACTGAAACAAAATTCCTTATGAAACATTTTCAGGAACTGAGATAAATTATTTCACGTGGCTGTCTACTAGATAATTCAATATGTGTTTTAATTTAATAAGTGCTTTATACACATTTCAATTAAGTAAGGAAGGAATGTAATTTGCAATTGAAAATAGGAATAGAGCACCTCAGAGAACAAACAATACACAAGCTGGCTTATGTCAGGCAGCTTAGTATAGTCAATAATTCATATCCAACCACAATGGACTTAGGATACCTTCATGCAGGTATCCCCTGAACATATTGCACAGAAAAGTTTTCTAGGTGGGAATCTATTAGATAATGTTCTATATGCTAGCTTTCTAGTATTCTTGTGATATACTTATTTCACATTTAGAGAAAAGATACAAAAGAGGAGGAATTTAAGATACCAGTTGTCCTGCTTATAGAACTAATTATTTTAATGCTTAACAGTTTCATAAGAAAAAGGTGAAAAAAGCTATCATGCATAAAGGACCAAGGCCTATGCTGAAAGCACAAGAACCAGACAGAAGCCTTCTAAGCAGTCTTTTCTAACATCTGTATTGAGAAGTAATTATATTTGCTAGGACTTGGAAGACAAATGTTCTTAGAAAAGAACACCCAGACAGAAAAGCCAATCTTGACAAAGCTTACAGTTAACTACAGAAGAACTTTCTCACAAATTACAACTCACATCAACAGATCAGATGTAAATGATGAATGACAATGGACTGTTTCCATTTGTACTTGAGATCTGCTTTCTCAATGACCTTTTAAGTTTATTTTTTGTCTGTACAGGGTTTTTTTAATTATTTTTCTCCTCATGTGAGAAATCTTTGTCTGACAAGGTAGTGGCAAAATTCCCATTAACTTTACTAGAGCCAGGAATTCACTCCACATGCAGGAAAACACAAAATTCTTTCTTCAAAACAAAGGGACTATATCACTCATTTGACACACTCCTCACATTGTAATAATGTCCCTTTGAAGTTGTTTTTTTTCCAAAAAGGAAAAAAAAGAAAAAGGGGGGGGGGGGGGGGGAAATCACATACACCTGGCTTTTATCTTTCTCATAGCTCCTAGATGGATAAATTATGGCAGTTCTCAATACGACAAAGGTATGTGACAGCTAAAGAGTAGGTGTAAAATGCTTCTTTCATTATGGCAATATGCAACTGTGAAAAGAAACATGACTGGCTGATGAATAATATTGCTTAATAAGACTCTACCCCACTATAGAACAGATGCATTTGTAAAAGCTTTTGTAATTTATGGCACTAAAAAGATCTACAGAAATGCAAAGAATAACTCAAAATGTGTGTTTTAGAAGACAATATGAAAAAAATCTTCATTCTTTGCAAAGTTTTGGTTCAAAATGAACATTTTTATAGTTCATCTACATCGAACAAATAAATTAACTTCATTTTCCCTGTATTACAATTATGAAAGATGTCAGGAAAAAAAAAAAAAAACCCTCCATTTTATTAATACATTTATTTAGTGAAAACATTGGGACTTCAACAATATCCATAACCTATCAGACTTTCTCCAAGGTATTTCTAGGGGAGGAGTCCTTTCTAGATGGCAGAGAGACTGTTTCTCAAGGAAAGAGAAATGGGAAAATACAAACAGAAATAGAGGATCAAAGAAATGCTTGTTAAGAAAGTAAGGACCCTAGCTGTAACCTGAAAGGACAGTCTTCCATGGAATGTAATGTATTGCACTGCAGTGTTGTTTGTCATTGAAGTAACTGTCTTCATAATCCAGGATTAAAAAAAAAAAAAAAAAAAAAAAAAAGGTGCATACATACTGAAAGACCTCTAAATTGCAAATGGCAGCACTCTCTTCTTTTTCTTCACATGCAGCTATTATAGACCATCCATGGAGAAGCAAGAGACTAGTAAACTGCCTAGCTGATGTGAAATATTTAGCATGGTATGTAGTCTTCCTCATCTTTTATATGCTCAAGACCAATCTTCCAATTGCTCACTGGACTAAAAACTATATCAAATGCTCCTGCACAAAATACTTCAACGGTATGAATTCATTAGCAAACATTGTCAGTACCATGAGTAACACTCCAAAATCTTATCAGTTAACAGTTCAGACCAGTAAATGAAACAGAGGATAGAGTTCTAGATAGAAGTCTACGCTTCTTAATGGCACCATCAGCCATCTGAGACACATTGCATGTAACCATTATTCCTTATGCCTCAGATTTGTTTCAATATATTTGTTATACCTCTATTTTGTAAAATTCTTGGAGATTTATTGATAAAGCATTCTTTGTGAAATGTGTGATTACTTAATTGAACACTTGAAGTTTTACCCTTACAATTACAAATAAGTATTTTCTGGCAGCCTGTTGCTATGGTGCAGCTCTTGTCCAGCCCTCAGTGGGTTGACTTTCCCTCGCACGATTCTACCTCTAAAGACGAATCAGGAGAGAGGTCCATGCCATAGCAACATTCACTTCTTTCGGCCACGTCTTATCCCACGTCACTAAGCCTGGAACTCTGTTACAGGCTCGCGTAGTTTGATAAGTTAGTGTAACTTTGTTTCTCCCCTGAGATGTCTCTATTGGTCTCCTGTCATGTGTCGTCAACCCCCTGGTTGGTTGGCTCGGTTGTATCCCCTGCACTTCGGACCCTGATATAATCCCCGTCCCAAGACAAAGAAAGTGAGTTTTCTGTCCAGCTTCCCTTCAAGTGACACGCCCTGTCCCATGGGACAGAGAAATAAACTTGGAAAAAAGCTACAGAATCTCCAGCTCTTTCATCTTTGTCCTCGTAGTGGCTTTTTGGACTGCTTGCTGCTGCGAACAGTTCCCAGACAGGGAAACTGGGGCACGCAAGTTCTTTGCGAGCATCAGACCCAACAGCCGTAGGCCGAGCCAAGAAGGCTAGGCAGCACGGCAGCAGCCCACACATACCATTTTAACTTTCATCTATTGCAAAACAGCTAGGAGGCTGAAATATTAATACATCACTCTCATATTTCCATGGTTAAGAAGTCAATATCTGAAAGTTACTTTGGTCTAAGTGACTACAAATTTCAGTAGTTGGCCAATACTTGTTTGTATCTAATTAGGTTTAATCTAATCACTTTATATTTGTTTAAATTAGAAGTATATTTTCTTTAACTCCAAGATCTGATAGTTCATCTTGAGATTTAAGTATCATGTCCTTTTTCTCTGAGTTATCTATTCTACCATCACAAATTTTGCTGGCTAAATTCTGTGCAAGTACAACCAAACAATTCAAAAAAAGGGACTGGCAAAGCACAACAGTGAAATTTGGTCCCAAAACCTGCTAATGCAATCTATCACATGGCAAGCTCAAGCAAACATACATTTACAGTAAATAATTTTAAGAAAACTTCCCAAGGTAGGAGCATTCTAAACAAAATTATGTAAACAAGCACCTTCAGCTTCCTTCTTTTCACAGTCTGTAACATGAGGTAGTCTGTAAGTAATAGTATATAAGGCTATTACAGAACACTTGTAATGAGAGATAAGTGGTCTAAATCTGGCTTATTAGCAACTAAGCAAAGTAATGCTACTTAGGCTTACCTCAAGCAGAACTTTTGTTACTGACCAGGTGTATTAGTAACAGATTGGCATGCTGTTCAAAATGTTCTATGGAGAGTGACAAACAGCAGCAATAGCTATCACTGGTTACGAACAAGTAAATACAGCAAGATCAAATTATGAAACTAGCTAGAAATCCAAGCTTGATGAAGACCACAAGGAGGTTTTTGAAGGCCTTTTTATAGTTTCATCCAGCCTATCAAGCTTTTAAGAAAAAAAAAATTGTTATAGCCCATGGATAAGCTACAGTTATAATAAAATATATATATAGGTCACATAGAAATTAGCTACTCTGTTGTATTTTCAGAACAGAATTACTTTTTTTCCTAGTTTATATATAAGAAAACAGCTTTCATTTGTAAAAAATAAAAATAAAAGTAGTATAGGTAACACCTTTAAGCAATGCCTAAATTGGAAACACTAATACAAATTTCCATTATATTGCTTTTTTGTTACAGGGTTAAACCTCCTATATTCATCTTATATTGAAGACAGCTATACAAATAGGGTCAGACATTTTATTGCAATTTCACTTTGCAGAATTTCAATTTAAATCATTGGTTTTGTCATTGATTATAATTTATGTAATATAGAGTGTTTAAATACATAAGTTAGTAAAATATCAGATGAGCTATAAGTCAATGTAAAAGTTAAAAAAATGAACTATATGTGGAATGCTATATTGGACAGTCATGTGCTGAAATACTAACATCTATTATAATGAGGTTATTGATGTAGAGTTGACATATGACTTGATTTGCAGATGCCCTACTGACTAACCTTTTGCAACTATATCTCAGTGTAAACCTGTGGTAATTATTGCTGGGTAGGGAGAGTTAGTTTAACTGAACTATTTCTTTTGATGCATGTTGAGTGTGATTGCCCCCTGGAGACTACAGGAGTCCCACATGTGTGAGTTATTACATAAATATTGAGGGGGAGAAAAAAGGTGTATCACATTAAATTTTTCCTATTGTTGCAGTTTTGTTTTTTCTAACAGGATCTTTTTCTTACAGTGCTGTGACATATATGCCCTTGTCCACTAACAAAGCACTTATATAATCAATAATTGCAGCCCAGAGATTTCTAAATAATTATATTAGAATATACAAATTTAACTTTGTTTGCAGATCAAGATATCACGGTTTTACTGTTGTGTAACTGAAGTCAGTGACTTAACATTACTTAGACAACACAGAAAAACATTATCTTTCTGATGTAACTGTAGAAACTGAGAAAGATGAGAAAGTCAGTATAGAATGCTCCAGAAGTCCTTGTAATAGTGCAAAGGTTGTACGAATAATTATAGCTAATATTCTATAAAACTATGTACTTGGCTTAAAAGAAGTAATAAATTGAGAGAGGTCTAAGAATAAAACCCATATTATTTTATAAATACTCATCTAATGTAATACTTTGGACAAAAGAAAGGACATGACAGCTACATACAACAGTGGTACTGATAATGTTTTACCCAGTAATTTTTATATATATTTTTTTTTAATATTATAGCTGGTTAGATCAACATAGCGCAGAACAGTGAGTCATTTCTGTCAGCCTAACAATTACAACAAAGAAAAAAAGATTTAAGAGACTGTGAGTCTAGTAGAAACTGATCTTCAAGTGAGATTTTCACAGACTGTCTATAGGGACATTTTACAACAAGAGTAGTTTTGGCTTCTGGGGATTACTCTGCACAATGAAAACAAATGTCAAAGTAAATCCCCAAAGAAAAAAAACACTTCTGGTATTGATCCTCAGACCTACCAATCAACCTCCCTGCCCTCTGTAGACTCAAATACTTTTCTTCATCTGAAACCTTTTAGAAATAGTTTCTTCAACATAATCTTAAACTACTGGCTGAAGTTCAACACACGTTTCAACAACACATATGGAATTTATCCACAACATACTGAACTTCCACAGGCCAAGGAAAGAAAATTCCTAAATGTACATCCATATTTACAATCTGTATTTATATTTATGGTAGAAATATGAAGATAAGTGCACTACTGTGTCTTCAATAGTGTTATGTGTGTTTGAATTGATTAGCCTGATTTTGTAAGTATGCAATTCTAATCTGTCAATCATTTTTTAATATATTGCACTACATCACAGGTTTACTTATTTTCTGTGTTATGTGCTGCCTGAGTCTCTGCTCAAAGATTTTTTAATAGATTGGTTATCAATGTGTCACAGAAAAGACAGTTAAGTCCTACTTTTTCAAAATGTCTATTAAAAATATATGTTCAGCTATATGAAAATGAGTGCTTTAAGATAATATAATCCCTTACTTTCAACTAGATGGTCAAAAGAGAAAAAAGTTCCTCGAACTGTGTGAAATTTACAATAAGCCATACATTTTGCTTAAGGCTGGACATTCTTGAGGTTGTAGTTATTATAGATTAGATAGATACCCTCTATCTTGGCAAAATCCAGCTGTAAGTAGAAAGTGAAAAAACTACAGAAGTACCTACAAACACATCACTAATGTACACAATTGCGTCATCTACTGTGATAGGTTCTCTCCATTTGCTAGTATATAACTCTTGTTTTATAAGAGTAAAGACATTTTATATGTATATGAACACTAAATTTCTTACAAATTTACCAAACTTCATCTTAACTACTCAAAGGTGAAACTTTAAAGTCCCCAAGAAACCTATAGCTTGAAAACAGAAGCATGCAAGAACATTTTAGTTTTCAAGCAATGAATTGAGAAGAATTCTGTAGATTCTGTGTTACAGAAAAGTAGTATAAAATATTGACTTTTACATTTCTTCATACATTAGTTCATTAATGTAATAGACTACATATGGAGAACTTAGCCAAAAATTTTAAAAATTGCTCACTTGCACTTGGAATGCACTCAAAGTACTTGCAAAAGCTTGAACAAACATATCTAGTTCAAAAAAAAAAATTTACAATTTATTGTGAAACTTTGGAAATAAGGTTGTTGAAAAGATTTATGTATGGGCTACAATATTAAATAGGACATATACAATAAAAAAAATTGCAGTCTTCAATCTTAAATGTCAGGTGCATAATTAATTTACTGCTTTAATTGTAGAAAAGTTCTGGTAAAATAATTTTTTAACTTGCTACAACCATAATAAAACTGATTTTCCATTCTGTATTTTCTACAAGTCCATGGGCTCTTTAAAGGTAGAACTTCATTCTAGATGTAGGTTATCTTATCTTCTGAATTTGTATCTGAACTGCTTCCAAAACTTTATGATTCTTTATTAACTTACACAAAGACTAAGACTTGTTGCAGCTGACTCTTACACAGACTTTCAAAAAACCCAGCTCTTCTTTCAAGGTACTTGCATGAGATAGCATAAATCTTAGCAAAGATGTAAGATCTTTACAAGCATTGCAGGCCATGTTTTATCCTTTCTGTCACCTCTGTACATATATCTCTATTGTATCTCATGTGTGTGCACTGATTGCTCATAATATTGAGAAATAAAAAATCAGGAGCAGTCATTTATTTATCCTTATTCTCTGCTTACAATTGAATTAAAGGCAAGGAGCAATTCTGCTCAGAGCTAGACCACAATGTACATTTCTCCCATGCAGACTGGGGAAATCAGAAAGGAATGCTGTAAAAGGCAAAATCCCAGTCTTATCTCCATCTTTCCCCACAAAATTACCAGCTTTCTGAAGACAGGATCTCCTAAACTCTCAAAATTATTGAAGCCTTCCAGTGAGGTATACTTCCACCTTCGGATGCACACTTAAACTAAAATTCACTCTCAGTACAATAATTCATGATTTTAACCTCTTAAAAGGTTGGGTTTTCTAACTGCATGTGTATTTCAGCACTAATAAATACAAAGCTGGGTGTTTATGAAATGAATTCTCTCCTGCCTTATGTCAGCTACGTACACTAATGCCTGTCCGCAAAACACTCATGACTGTTTCCTCTGTCTCTGAACTGATTACGCTGCTCTGTTCATTTTTATTTGCAAAACTTAATCTCATGCGCTACCTTCCTCTTTTTATTAATATTATAGTTTTGAAGGTTTTGAGACAATGCCGTAGGAAGCACACTGCATTAAGAGAAAAAAATTAATGTCAGGTATACCCCTTGTTTAGACCATGCTTTTATTTTAAAAGACACAGACATAACATAAGGCAATGTGCTATATCTTCAGTATACTTTGTATTTCTAGAACTGTTATGGAGATTAAAATTATATGCTGAAGCAGAGATTGAAAAACAAAGAAATAAATCCAAGTTTAAGGATTCATGCTGAGTAGTTATGAAATCTCTTAAGAGCTAATTTTAGTGATATTACACTAAGATATCACAGATATTCACATGGCAAGAATCATACAGCAGTAATATTAACTACCTGTTTTTTCTATCTCTTTTGAAAGGACTTTCTCCTGACCATGTTTTATTCATTACCTAAGACTAAATTTCCAGCCAGTATGAAACTATTGAAAAAAGAGAATTCTTGCCTTGTCTCAGTATGCCCAGTAACAAACCAAGGCTGACATACTAGACTCTGTTTAAAAAGAGGAATATTTACACCTAGAAAATGTACTTGTGTACACAATCTTTTTCTCAGTTCCTCGGTCTTAAAACACTGATCAAGCTGCCTGTATATGATATTTGAAATCAAAGAGAACAAGTTATCTCGCTCAAAAAACACAATTTTTTTAGTGATATCTCTTTTCAGCATGTTTGAAAATCAGAATCAAAACCAAACCCACTCAAGTTCTCAATGTTACGCAAACATGTTCTTTCCCAATTCCATTGAGGTAACAGTGTTACTGGAACAAACATGCTCCATGCAAGAATAAAAAAACCCCAATCCACTTCTTGGGAAATAAACATGTGTAACACATATAACATTTTAAAATCCTACACAGAGATTTGAGGAATTAAGCACAAGTTTATGACATGATACCTGTATATTTCTTAACTCAGCATTTCTCAGAAAGACTTATCTTTTTTAAGACAGACAAAAAAAGTGAGAAAAGTGAAGGCATGTTAGATACACCATTCCCCAAAAATTTCATGATAAAGTGTTCAAAGGCCAGCTCCCCTGCTGTGATGCTTTATGTAATATATGACCATCATGTCTGGCAAGATTTGCACAGGTCTGCCCTTGATTTGTGAAAAGAAAAAGCAGAAAACCTCACAACTATTCTTCATTCCCAAGAATTAATCTGAAGTCTGTCTCCCTGATGTTTCCAATTTTACAGTGATCCAAATAACCCCCCAAAACCACACCTGAAGCATCACTCACAATTACAGCTGAGGGAGACCAAATTGAACTCCCTCCCCAGGCATCCCAGGGCACTCTCCATCTTAGCAGTGGCCTGGAGCACTGTGAGATGGGGCCATCAAAGACTCAAACTTGACCTGCAAGCACTGATGCTAGGATATGAACCAGCTTTGATAGGCTTTATCTGAAAAGACAGTGAAAAGTTTAACAGATATACATGATGCTACAAGCCTCAGGAACTATTACATACTATTGAAGCTTCCAAGAAACTACAGACTTCTGAACTTCTTCAAACTGACCAGAAAGCAAGAGTACAGCTGAATGGGTACTTGACAGCTGAATGAAAACTTGAGCTGGGTAAAATAATGGATGATACTTCAACTGATTGCTTCAGTGTGCCCTGAATGACTCCCTGAATGGTCTATGGACAATTATACTAGTTTTCTTATTACATCTTTTCCAGTACTTCTGCAAAAGGGATTGAGACTTGTCTGGAGTAACTGTAATTTGATAAGTCTAATTGTTCTTCAATTCTCAGCTGAGCTCATCACAGCTATCCAACAGCCAGCTTATCACAGAGAGCCAAATACAATCAGCACCTCAGACCAGAGAATTTGAGGATATACTTTACCTTAACAGCCCAGCACATCGTTTACAAACGTAACATCTACACTATAGACACAAGCCCTATGTGTTATAAATGCCTATAAACATAGGGGTTTTCTACTAAACACAGTAGAAGGTATTAGTAACAAGAAAATGTGATCAGATCCTTATTATTTAGTAAGATCTTAATTCAATATTTATTGAAATACCAATGAGCACCTGCTGATAGGCAGAAGCAGCCGGGATCCTCTTTTTCACTTTCCCAGCAGCTAAGCAAGTATAGGATGGGCCACAACACATACACACACATACATTACTGAAAGTAATATGTGAACTACACAATATTAAAATGCTAATATTTTAAAGCATAGTATCAGAGAAATAACATTTCTTATGTAACTGGTGTTCTCAAACTGTTCTTACTGTGTAATTGCTTTATAGAAAGTGAACAGCACAGAAGAGCTATACACCAGGCAAGAGGTTTTTTTCTTTATAAATTCAGGCTATTCAGCCATGCTGCTTCCACTTGATAGACCCATTCTCATCACATGACTTGAAAGCTCCAAGTATAGCAGTTACATCAAAGACACCCCATAAAGACTTTCTTGCTTTTAAATACGAAAAATACAATCCTTGTGAGGAAAGGGCTTCAAATTCTGTTGCTTTTTCCTCACCCTACATAGTAAATATTTTATGGATGCAACTGAAGTCAGTAGAGCATCCTTTGGTAGGAAAGGAGAGGAGAAAGCCATCAGCTCTCTGTGGGAAGAGATTCATTATACATCCTGGAAGACACAGTAAAACAGAAGTGTACTTTCTTTGATGGTTTTAAAACAGAATTGAAAAATAAACTCACTTGCAAATGTTGAGAGTTGTCAGTCATATTATCCTCTCGCCTACGAACTTCTTCCAACAATTGTGCATTCTTTTTTTTCTCCATTTGCTGATTGTGCTTCAGATTGGCAACCTTCTTGTTTTGATCCTTCATGTGTCTAAGAATTGTATACACATATTCATTAGTGTCAGAAACTGCAGTCAGTTCTCTTTCTGTATGTACTAACTTGTCACTATGACACAGGACACCAATTCTCCAACAGATACAAATATTCCAAATGTCAAAAGTAGATAATAAAACTGAATTTTGCTTTCAAGATGGCATATCAAAACAGCTTTAATATCATCAGATTATACTATGGTAAAGCAACTATTAGAGTCTACAAAATTTCTTCATCTTCTGTTCACAAATCTCATTCATGTTCAAAGTACTATGAAGAAAAATTGTTGTTGTAACAGAGGGAGATGATCCAAATATCCTTCCACACTCAGTGAGTTTGGGAACAATTTTCTTGGGTTCATTAAGTAGTATTACTTTCAAGGGAATCAGAAGGTACAGGTGATGACTAATACACATTGTGAAATTCCGTTTTTGAAAACTTGGACTAGAGATACATTTCTGAGGATTAAAGTGTGATGGGATAGAAGGTCAGGTCATAAATTAAATATACAAGGAAGAATAAAGGATGCCTTCACAAATAGCTCTGTATGTAACAAAAACGTAACATTTCTATCTTTTTTTAATAATGCGACTTCCTTCTACAAAAGATTACCAGGTTTATGAATAACTTCTAATGATTATTAAATAATCTTTACCACCATTATATATTTTGTCTTGTTAAGACTGTAGTAAATTTAAAAATAAATAATTGTATAAATGTTTAATTCTCTTTTGCTGTGGATCTTATTAATTAAGTTTCCAGAAGCTTTCCTTACTATGATGCTTAGCAAATGATCTTTTAAGAAAGATGGCAAGCTAATTTTGCCTGGCAGGCACTGAAAACATATCTTTGCAGTATTGCTTTCTACCTGCTTGGATTCTTAGATATTATTTACCCGACATTCTTTGACTTAAAGGAATTTGCTCCATTTTTTCTATATAAAAATAAAGTCATGTGCAAATTCCTAATGAGATCTACTCACTAATCCTATTTTGGCAAATGAAGGGAATATTATTCAATGCCCAAAATGATCACTGAAAACGTTCCTCTTGCTTCCAACATTAGAATTTTCAATGAAAAAAAGGTTATAGAATATGTATCTTACACTGATTTTATTATCCTAAAGAAACTAGGTAATTTTCTATTTACTTCTGTCACTTCGTCTACTGACAGATCAATTAAAAAAAAAACAAAACAACCAGAAATTACATGTACCAGTTAAAACTTCTTTCTGGATCTTAAAGAATATAAAGGTATTAGATACGGAGTTGTCAATTTTTTACTATTTTTTCTCAAGAATTTTAGAGTGGTGTCCTTTGTCTTTGTAAATCAAGTAGTCAAATATATGTTAGATGTCTTGTAGAACTCAAAGTGAAAATCAGTCTGTGTCATGGTTGTAAGCATAGACCTAATCACCATAAAACCAAATGAATATCAGAAAAATTTCCTCTCACAACTTATACATAACTGTAGTATTTGGCAGAAATTTTGGTGATGCAATATGACTTCATGCTGTTAAAATATAAAATGGTTTCCGATCTAATTCTGAGTAAATGATAAATGATTTTGTATTTAATCTCTGTAAGAAGTTCCATTTTATGCCAGTGCCAACTGTTTCTTTCATCACCACTCTCTCTCACAACTTCCAATTTCAGTTTCTGTCTTACGCCACACTGAAAAGTAGAACATAGTAAAGCTGCAAAGGAAAACATCTGGCGCTTGTGATATGCAAAATCTTGAAGAGAAGGAAATAAAAGAAAGCTGTGTTGTAGCCCATCTTTCTTCCACAACTGACTACATACCTATGGAAATGAAAAGAAAATGCTACAGTTACAAAGCCTAGCTGAGTAGTTTCCTTTTAGGCCTCTATTAAAGATACAGGAGTAGTTCAAGAGAGGAAATAAATACAAGAACACATTCCTTTTTTTAACAGCAAATATATCAAATATAATCCTTGATTCAGTATATTCAGTATATATTTTGAGTATGCTTGCTGTGGTTTCTCATGCCTCTGTTTCTAAAATGCTTTTATATAAAATAGAAGATTAGGATAAGTAAAAATTATTCATGGGAAACAGAAAAATATTTGGAAACAGTACACAATCAGCACAAATTATCATATGCCATTACCATATATGATATAAAATATACACATAGTTTACTATGCTGATATGCATAGTTGAGTCTACATTATTTTTTATCATGTGAAATTAGTTTCATATGTTCTGCTACACTATTTCAATGTAAAGCTAAAAGACCACAAAATTCATTAGACAGAATAAAATAAATAAAAGATTATTGCCTATGTTCTATGTCTTCAAAATCTGAAGTGTTTGCTGCAGCGGTCTGGGCAGTACAACTGACCTTACTACCACATGTTAATCATATACTGGTACTAAAATATATGCAAAAGTATTCTTTCTTTGGTAGTCTAACCGCCCCAAAGTAGTAAGATGAAATCCACAACTTTCTGGATTTTCCACATTGTTATAATTCACTTTGAAGTTGGGTATCTATTATCTTATAGTAAGTTGAATTCTTTAACCACTGAACTAGATAATACAGTCATCCCAAACCAGTTATTATAGAATACTGTGCTGCATTTGTAATCTTACAAGATTTTACAAATGACTAGGAAGCCATTCTTCAAACTAGTTCTACTAGTTCTAAGCCCAGAGCACAGTGAAGTGGTCCAACACCACATTTGGGTTAAAGAAATTATATTCAAAGCTCATAACATTTAAGAAGGAAAAAAGCTGTCTAAAATGCAGGTGTAGATGACTAACACTTTACACAGATGCTTAATCTTGGCCAAACATTTAAATTACTGCTTAATGAGACCCTTTCTTTCCTGATTCTTCCTCATTTGGGATACCTTTTTGGTAATCTTTCCAACCCAGACAATACTCCACAGCCATTAATTTCCACCTCAACTGGGCAATAGATTTAAAATCATGTATCCAAACCACAGCAATGCCTACATCTGTTTTCTTTAGCATCTAAAATTTTTTTCAGAAACATGGCCTTAGACCATCAACAGAGGAATCAATGGACTATAGCAGCTACGATTTATGATGCTGCTGAAGAATCATTAAACTATGAATGCTGCATATTTAGGTACACTTAAGTACTCATAGATGCAAACAAGACAGGCGATGGGAAAAGAGAAAAAGTCCTTATACAGCCCTATAGCTTTGTCTCTTGTGAGGTCCAGACCAAAGAACTAGAACCCCTTAATTTTGCTATTCAGACAGCAAGATGCCCTTACATCAATTACACTAGTCATTCATTCTATTTTCTTAATTAAAACGTCCCTGTAAAAATGGACATTGGTGCCATGGAGACCCAGACCCTTAATAGCAGAAAGACAAATATCTAAACAGTAGTAGTGCTTAGTTCTTTCTCGTATGAATATTGCTAATTGCAGTCACTACATTCAACCATGTTCCTTCACGTTTTTTTCTTGTTCTTCTAGAATATCATGCAACTTGATCTCATAGTTCTAACTACAGTACACGTAATTCATTCAGCACAACTTTTAAAGACAAATATTAACATGCAGTTTCTGCATATATGGGATTATCTTTCAGATTTCATTTTACAGTAGTGTGTAACTGTTGTCTGAACTCCAAAGCTTTCATCTTTGATAGTTAAAGAAAATCACACTATTTCCTTAAATTCCCAACTTAAATTAGCCACCTGGGTACACTGGCCAAAAAGTTGGTAATGTCATCCACAGAGAAGTATTACATGCTTAGCATAGTCTATTTCATAAAGACTTTTTTTCCCCACCCTCTCAAAGCATCCAAAAAATTGCAGACATGCAAAATACTCCAAAAAGCAAAATGTGTAACATTTTCTAAAGGAATATGTCTCTGTAATAATTTTGATAGCACTACTAGAAGTCAATCAAAAAATTCTCCAGTATGCTAGAAATCTGTATTTATTTTAAGAAATAAAAATATTTTTTTTAAAAGTGCAATAAACTTACCAAATAATGTTTTCAGGAAAAAAAATAATTTTATGAAATACAATTTAGTAAAAAAAAAAAAAAAATTCTATAAAATACCAGAGTCACAAAACCACATTCTAAAATTTAATCCAGTACACTTATTTTAAATAAGCAAACTTCACCAATTGCTCTAGGCATGCACTGGGTAGAATATTACCAACATTACTAGTTGAAAAAACTATTTTAACAGATCTCTTTCTCCTTTATAAGTAGTCCACATCTTTACAAACAATTCGTGTATGTGAGCAATAAAACAAATCTTAACACTTTACTAGGCAGTCTGGATCTCAGTAGCTAGTCATGCAGAAGACCTGATCCTCTAAATCCTGTCCATGTGAATGTCCCTTCTGAACTACATTAGTTCTACTGAGTCTTACTGAGGTATTTCCAACAGTTCAGTTCTCACTGTCTTAAAAATGATGGCATGCATAGGTTCCCACTTGATTTATTGAGTCAACACTAAAACAACAGCATAAGTGTAATTCTTTAGAATTCAAGTCCAACTCCATTGAAATCCATAAGATAGAATTTCCATTAAGATATGAGCAAGGTTAAGTATTGTTTCTCACATTTTCCTGTATTTGCTGCTACTAATCTATAAACCTGAACAACAAAGATAGGTTAGATGCTAGCAAACTGTAGACATCACAAGAGATGTTAAGAGAGTTACTGACAGACACATTCCTGACACAAATATGCAAGGACACTGTTTATTCGGTTACAACCCATAGATGGATTTGCCTGGGGAAAAACAGGTATTATCATGATAAGAAAACCTATATCCATGCAGGCTGAAATTTTGAAATGACAAAGAAAACATACCTCAAATAACCAACATTTTTCTAAAAGAAAACCCTCGTGCTTGACTGCTAAATTTATTTATAAAGTTAGACAATGATGTTTCCCAGTGAGATCCACTGACTAGCAAACATATCATGTTACAGCAACACAGAATGCAGCTGTTTCTTGCTAGTGCATTTGTTAAGAGTGAGAAAAGAATTATGTCCAAAGCTGCACAGAAGAAACGTAATCCTCACTGAAGTAAGGTGTGTCACCACTGCAGCACCAAAAATCAAAAAGGGAAAAAAAGGTGCAAAGCAGCTGTCTGGTTCTCCCAATAGGGAATCTTCAAAACACAGAAAAATGTGTTGCAGAGCTAAATGCATGAACGCAAACTGTTTCAGTGATGCCCCTACCAAAACTGACCCACATCACACATCAAGTACATATTCACTGCTACTACAATATAGTCCACCTACAAAACAAGCAACATATGTAGAATGGAGCATAAGAAAGTCCCAAAGCTACAATTAAGCAATTTACCACTTCTAATACATGTTATACACTCCAGAGTAATTCTTTCATTTGGGGTTTGTCTCTTTGGTTATTGACAGTCTGATCATGAAGCTGCTATGAATATCTGTCACTTTGTAAAAATGGTGCCAAAACTTGTAGTACTTCCTCTGCACAGCCTCTTACTCCATTTGATAACACTATACAATGTACCCGAATTCTGAGAATCTAAGTGGCCAGATAATTGCCTAAGGAGGACATGGCTCATACTGATTCCTCTCAAACTGGAGTATAACATTTGCATAAATCAGCTCATTTTCTATTTCAGAGCTATTACATCATTTACAAAATAACATTTCTTCAGCTTCTTTTGAATTTGGTGGTCTCTCTGCTTCTAATGTGAAAATTTGACAGACTTCATCTGCCTGAAGTAATTGTCTTTACAATTATTTAAAATCCTAAACTATGTAACAAGATAACCTACCACCCTCCAGCTGACCCTGTGACACTATTTCATTTTTACAGTGGTTGCATCTGATCTTGTAACTGACAAAAGTATCTATTCTAGTGTGACGTAAGTTGGAATAGCTCAGCTTCCTTAGCGTATCTGTTACAACATTGGATGAGAAGGAAAGTTTGAGTGGATGCCTCCTGGAGAGACAGGAAAAAATTGTCACCCTGGGGCTAGCTTACCCCAGCTGCCACAAGGGCTAACAGGTAACATTAAGAACTTCTCTTATGAAATAAGCTCATGACAACTGAGTAATATTTTTTTGACTTTTGGACAAGAGAATTTGAAGGGAGGTAATACTTTATGGTTAACTTTGGCCAAATGGACTTACTTTTTTGCAATAAAGGCTACTATTCTGTTACACATCTCAGAGAATATCACAGGAATATTGACATCTTTTACTGAAGAACAGTTCTTGGTCTTCCCAACATTCACCTGAAGCTGAAACTATGGCAAACTCCATACAAACTCCAAACTCCCACATCCCTAATTCTCCAATTGAATTCAATAATGCATTCAGAGTTACCAGTGGAGATAAATGAATTTCAGTATATTAAATGTTTTCATTACATTCCCAGCTCCTGTTACCAATGGCTTACATAGCTATTTCAGTTTCACTATGAGGAGTAAGCTTGCAGCCCATGCAAATCTATAGGTCTCAAAAAACCCACGGTGATTCTATTTCTGCATTAAAAAAATGCTACATTCAAATAAACTTTTTATTTTTTTAGTTCTTTCACCCTTTTTAAATCTCATTCCTTCAAAAGTTTAAATGTTTAAAGACTAGTTTAAGATTTCTGTATACTCAGATTATGACAGTGCTTCAGCATGACAAGTATTTTGCCTCCAAACACACCACAAAGATTGCCTTGAAAGAAACAACTCTGCCTGGTAGAAATAAAGCGAGCATGACAGAAGTCACTGAAACATTTCTCACCTCAAAAACAAAAACATAGGACGAAGGATTTACCTAACACAATCTGGGAAGTTTTCCAAAAATCTTTGTTTAAGAAGTGTTTAGTCTGACACAGTTCCCTCCAAAACCCTAGAGAGATGCTAGAAATATCCACATGAGGATAATGCATGAATGAAAAAGAGCTACTAAAATCCTGTTCCACACTATGGTTCATATCACTTTGTTTCAACACATATCTGCACTGCAACCACTGAAACACCAACACAGTGCCTTGCACTACTGTCTTTCTCAGCACATTCTTAGTGGATGACACTTTATATGAACATGTGTGAAATCCATACCAGAAGATTCATCTGTCACACATCTATCTTATATACCCAGGACTGTTCTGCATTTTCTTTTGATGTTCTTTTTCTGAAAAAAAAAAAAATGCTGATGATGACAGGACACTAGATGAGAAGGAGATTTGATCTCATTTAATATGGCAATTGCTTGCTCAACTATTTTATTAATTGATAGCATTAGCAATAGCTGTCACCAGTAACCAGAAATTGTGTGTTGCCTGATATTTGCAATTAAGGAGTTGCATTCCCGCTGCTGCTTCATCAAGTCCTTTCCAGGTATTGTCAGATAAGGTTGTTTTGGGGTTTTTTTTTTGGTAAAAACAAAACAAAAAACAAAACCAACAAAAAAAACCCCAAAACAAACAAAAAACAAAACAACAGAAACAAAAGCAAAACAAAAAACCCAACAACACCAACACAAAACAAAAACAAATACTCCCCCACAACCCCACTAACTCCTGACTCTTTTCAGTTATTCTCTGTATCCAACCTGCTCCACAGCACATGCAGCTCAGATGGACATCAATCAGGATCAAATCTCCTCTTCTGCACTTCACATTTCATTGATATTTCCTTCTGAATCAAATCTTTTGACTACAACTTGTAGCTCAACCTAGCAGTTCTCAGGATCAATACAGACATTATCATCTGATACATAATCAAACTTTCCATGCTTTTGCAGTAATCTCTTCAGACCTCCAAATAAGTACACTTTGTATAATTTCTTGTTTTGACATACTAACTTCCCATTAATAGAAACTCAGATCAGAGTATTTCAGTCCATTTACAATCACGTCATCCAGGCATGTTGCTCCTGCATTATGGAAGCAAACAATGTAAGTGGAAGAAGTGGTTCCCCACCAACAGCTCAATTCCTAAATTTAGTTCCCCTGTCTCTTTTCAGTCACAGCTTTTTGAGGGTAAGCTGTGGTATCTCACAATGATTCTTCACGCACACACCCCTCCACTGTACACAGGGAATTTCATTGTACTCAGGCGGTCATGAAGCTCCCCAGAGGAGAGCTGTATGGCTACTTTATTCACACATTCAAGGGGTAAAGAAATAAGCTCTGTGGAACTTCCCCCTGGGGAAAAACAGGAGAAGCAGCAGGTCTCCAGAAGCATAAGAAATACTGTTCTGTCTTTAAATTAGTAACCATGAAATGGAAAGTATAGCAGTTCCTTATGCTCCCTCCTCCCCAAAACAGAATTGTGCTGTCTAGTCCAACACAGTCCAAAGTGGGTATTTTTCCTTCAAACAGATAAAACTCTTTTTTTGTCACATCCAGTTTATGCTGTATATCCATTTACTTCCACAGATTAATTACACTTCAAATAAAAAATAAAATAATTTTTCATAAGCGCATCACTGATAAATCAGAAAAATATCCTTAATTATTTAAATAATCCATTTCTAGTTGTTTCAGAAATTATTATTTTAACCTCTGTATGTCTTTAAACTGAAAGGGCAAAGTGTAGAGCCAAGCAGACAGGTTCCAGAGTGGGATAAAAATGAACAAAAATGCATTATCCTGAGGACCTGCTTGTATCGTTCTATTGTTTATAACTATGATTTCTGCTTATTTTAGAATTTTTTTTTTTTTAAGGAAGTAGAATTCCATGGAAATAAACTTTCTACTTTACTATCTCCTAAAAAAATATATATGTAAATGTACACAAATTCAAAATGACACATAATCAGATAAATCTAAATAATCTCTTCTCAAAACTTATTTTTAAAGTTTAAATGTTAAGATGTTTACAGTGTTAAAATGTTGATTCTGTATACGTAGCAGAGAGAATAAAACTGAAAGACATGACAACAATCTGCCTGTTATCCAATGTGACAACTGTGTTTCTCACTCAGAATAACCAGTCTCTCAGAAGAGTAATGTATATCACAGATTCTCTCAGTTTTCACTAGAACACTATCTCAATTTCTCCTGGGAAATTATCTTTGAACAACATATCGCTCTGCCCTTGGAACCATCAAACTGACATTTGACAAAACTGTGGAAAGCTTGTAAGTTAAATTTAAAACTCTGTTAAATCTTGCCTTACACATCTCATTGAGCTCTAGCCTCCCATGGAAACAATTAGGAAGGCCAACTTCAGAGGCTGGTGGGAAAATTTCTAGCACTGATCAGTACATTATACATGGAAAAAAAATCCTTCTCCTCTATATCTGTAGGCACAAGAATCTGGAGAGTATATAACCTGATGTAACTAAAATGAAAAAAAAAAGTTACTGTACTGATTCTTGTGCTCAGAACATTTTTTTTGTATAGGTAGATGCACATGGAAGGAGTTATGCCAATGTATTCAATTTTCTTGTTTGCTACCAGTACCAATAGCCCCTAATGTTATAAAAGAGATGTAGCATTTTTCTGATAAATCTAAGCCCATATAAACATGCATTAATAAAATGACAACTAAGAACATATTATCATAAATTAAAGAAATTAATAAATCTGCTTCGTAAATTAAGTTTTGACCTTAATGACGATTCAAGCTGCAAAAACTTAACACTTCACTGAAATGTCACAATAAACTCCAATCATACACTACAATTTATCTAGGACTCTAGGGATGAAAGTTGGCAGGATTACGAGGACAGTTTTCTTCAACAAGGTCAGCTGATTTTTTAGGTCAATAAAACATAACAGAAATTGCACCTCCAAGTGCTGAACAAATGTTTCTGCATAGTAATCACTGAATTCCAGTGAAATCAACCATAATGACAACTGCATAGCATAATACCTTTTTTTTCAGCTCTCTCTGGCTAAAGAGATTTTCAATCAATGTTGAGTATATACGTTCTGATAGAAATGCCAGAGTGGTCTTATTCAGACAATAATTTACTCATAGTCAACTCCAGAGTAAATGCATTTAATTAATTTCAGGAAGAAAAAAAGATTCTGAAGAGAAATTGTTTAAGTATTTTTATAGTTCAGGTGTAATAACTATTCATTCAAGCACATTAAAATATGCCTGTAGTAGATAGACAATAAAAAGAATGCATTAATCTGATTCATTACTGCAATCAATAAGCCTCAAATTGGATTAAAAAAACCCAAAATTCCATCTGGAAAGTAATTTGCGATTGAGATGTGCATTAAAGCACATCAGGAAATAACCCTGTTGTCTCCTCAATTTTTTGATAAAGATACATCTTTTGTCATACAGTTTGAAGGCATCCATGTTAGAAACTTCTCCAACACATCTGAACTGTAAAATGTGAATTGTGCTTGTTTGTGAAACCAAGATGCCAAAACCGTTTCAAAATGGCAAGCTTTACTTCTATATGAATAGGGAACAATGATGTGCAAAAAGTACACATTGACATAAAAAATTCTGAACCCTTCTGATATGAACATATTATAAAGGCAGGTTGGATATTTGCCATGTTTCTAGTCAAATGTGGTGCATGACCACCTGAATACCTGGAAACATATCCGCAAATGCAAAAATTTGGTAGCTGATATCCACTGGAAAGTCTTTGCAGTATACACCCTTCTTTATACTCCAGTCCGATTGACCTATGGGTAAGTATAGACTTTCCACCTTGATAAAAATTGAAAACCAGGCCTGTTCCTGCTTAAAGGAAAGTTCCTTCAGTACAGGAGAGAAAACTTTGTGCAAATTTCAATTACCAACTTCAGAAATTTTAAAATGAGGTATGAACTTAAGAGTATAGAACTGTCTTAAATATCTGTTTCAGGGAAGAAAAAAAAAAAGTTACACTCTGAAATGAATGGGGAAAAGTAAGACACAGATGAACCTGTAATCCAAATCACATATAGAGTTGTTAGTTTCTAAAATACCAAGTAGATATTTTAAGACTTAGCTAACTTACACTTTACAGCCATTCATAAGCATGAGAAAGAAAAATAAACATCAAGGTCTACTAAGAAAGAAAAAGAACCCAAAACCCACCAAAAAACAAATTAACTACATCAATTCTTACTTTCAACAAGCGTTACAAAGCATGTAATAATATTTGATAAGATTATTCAAAAATAGTGCATAAGTACAAGTACTAATTAAACTAATCTACAATTTAGAAGAAAGAAAAATGTGAGTCTGACTAGATGATGCTATATATACAGCATTTATAACACAGCATATAAAACATACACATACATAACCGCCATTTCAGTTATGAGCTGGTCCAGAATCTAGCCAGCACAAATAGCTAAAAGCTTCTGGACCAGAAGCTGAACCACCCCAGCTCATTCTATTATGTTTGCAATAACAGTGAAGAGGGTGATGGTAAAGTATTAAGAATAAGTCCCTGATCTTAGGTATAAATCTCTCTGTATACTATTGTTATTGTTCAAATCTATTACCTACTGGTTTGTGTTGTCTAACAAAAAATTATTCCCAATGCTGAATTCCCTAAACAAAGAAAGCAAGTAAAATTAAAAGAAGAAAAAAATCTTCATAGAAAACAACATATCAATTCAATATGTTGTTATTAAATATTTTTTTCTTACACGCTTGATAAAAGCATTCATTTACTGTAAAGTTTCTGATCTAGAAATGGAATGACCAAAAACTTCACAACAGGGAGAAGCAGCATAAAAATAAAAACAAGACAAACGTAAGTTATTCATATGGAATCAAAATGACCAAACAAATGAGGCATCAATGAAAACTTTCATTGTGGAAGGAGCAATTATGTAGGAGTGCAGAAAATACTGACCTTGAAGTCAAGCTGGTTGGAGTAGGGATGAAAGCAGCAATTTGGAGAAAAACAGATAGGGAGGAAGACAGCAAAAGAGAATAAAGGGAGGAACACATTAGTTCTTTAAGAATATAACAAGCAGATGTTATATCAGCAGATTTTAAAAAAAAAAAAAAAGGAAAGTGCAAAGTAAAATAAAATTTCTGTAGCAGTATATCCTTGCTGTGCACTGAATAAAACAAATTGTAAAGTAAAATAGCATCTTGTCATTTGTGAACTGTGGAAAGTTATCCGTATTTATAACCATCCAAATGTATGCACACACTGAATGAAACAAATAAATTAGGTGGAATTAGTAGAGTTTGCTGCCACACAAATGTCTCATCCTATACCACAAAGTCTTTTTTTCAACTGACATAGGTTTGGTGACCCACGTTCATCAAGTCTTGCTACAAAAGCCAAAACAGTTGAACAATTTGTCAGCTTGTTCACTTAGAAGTTCACAAAGCACTGCACCTAACAAACAAAGACAGAGATTTGCCCTCCCAGGAAATACAGTGCCTTATAATGCTGGCAGCAATTTTTTTCCTGTTTGAAGAATAAGGTTAATACTTCAACCCTGAAAATATTCTGACGCTTCATAATTTATTTGTTTAAAAGTACCTAATAAGCCCCTTCAATCAAGACAAAAAAAAATGCCTGCCTGACATCCAGCTAGACTAAGCCTTTAAACTACCACTGGTGCATAGATTTTCATTAAATTCTGAAAGGCAAATTTTTTTAAAGCCACAAAAATACTTTTTGTGAATGCAATTATTGCATATACTGATGTTTTGTCATTTATGCAATGAACTGTCAGTGCTTTTTAGACGTATTTTCATCAGAACTGAAATCTAAACCAATTCAGATTGTAGTCACCCTGAGACAAAATGCCTATCTGTAGTGTTGTTACCCAAAATTTACCACTGCATAAGAAAGAATTTTGAGGGGTTTTTTTGTTCTTTAAAAACAAACTGGTTTTGCCTCATAGCTAATATAGTATTTTTAAATGAACTTTGATATTGCTGTAAGATTTGCTGAGAACCTATGCTCAATCAAGCAAATGACCAACCATCTAATGTACCACTGGAGAAAAGCAGATCCAAGACTTTGCAATCTACACTACATTCTCATCACTTACTTTCTCTTTTCAGTCTAAATTTATTAATGGATAATTTATATCCATTGTTTTATGTGCCAATAGTCTTTTACTGAAATTACACTTCTTTCACCACAGTGCTTACCCCTTCACATATTGATAGAGAACAAGCATCCCTACTGAGTCTGGTTTGCCAGATAAACACACCACTGTTGTTTAGACGACTCCTGTGACATGAGTACTCCATTCCTTTAATTATCCTACCAGCCCTCTCTCCACCTGTTTCCAGTTTTCATTCAGCCTTCTGGAATATGACTGATGAGAAATATACAGCAGTGTTCCACATGGAGTCCTGCTAGTGCTTGATGACATTAATACCTTCCTATCCGTACTGCAGACATTTATTCTGACATAGCAGGATTCACACCTCATTATTTAGATGTCTGCTTCATTATTTACATAGCTCGTAATGGCACTGCCATAAGCAAATTCACCCAATCTTTCTCCTCCTAAACTGTATCAAGGATTACCCTTAGCTTACAGCAGGCAGTCTTACTGTTCCTAACTTCAGTCATGCATTTTGTACTATTGTATTTCACGATTCAAACTCCACAGCATATTTAATAAATATACTTTTCATTCTAACACCATTAATAAAAGCATTAAATGATATAATCCTTCCGTCCTGAAGTTCTGTTACAGGTGCTTCTCTTTGGCTAGGCCCTTCACATTAACATTTAAGCTGATTGCTATCTTACCAGTCTCATTTACATTATAAATAAAACCAAAAAACACCCAAAAAACCAACAAACAAACAAAAAACCCCCACACCACATTTCCTTTGTCAAATTAAAAAATTAAAGCATCAAGCTTAATTTACCAAAAGTACATTATGCTGGGATATATTACATTTTTCTTTAACCTGTTCTCATTACAAACAGATAAATGATGAAAGATGAAATAAAAGTTATCAAAGAGCTTCAGTAAAGAAGGAAGAATTGGTTCTCCTATGTAGCAATAAGAAGCAATAAAAAATAATATATGTGGAGTAATTTAAGAAAAAGGACAACATATTTTTATACATGAGGAATAATATAAATTGTGAATAGTGAACCAAAAGAACTACCATTTATATGGAATCACCTTCAGGATTATTAATAATCTTCTTCAGCCAAATAGCATACACAAATTTAATTACCAATGTATCGAAGCACACATTTCTACCCTTGAGTATTTGACACATTCTGACAAATAGGACATTAGTATTCATCATCTTGTTTTAATTTGTAAATGATAACTTTATTACAAACATTTTTATTGATTTATACAAGTACACCTCATTATGCTGATAAATTTATATATGCATAATGTGAATGTGTTTACACATGAATATAATAAAGATTGTAAAGACCCCATAGATACTCTACATTGCAATACTCTAGATTATAACTCCCTTAGAAATCTGTTTATAAATTTTGAGAATTGATGTTCCTGCAATTATCTTGCAATGAAAAGATGCTGGCATAGAAGCAAACATAGATCCCAGCAAGCTAATAATCAACAAATACGTTTCAAAAGAGCATTCATTTTTCTACAAAACCTCAGAGATGCTCTTGCATCTGAAGTTAGGGAAATGTTGAAGATATGCTGTGTCTGAGCAAGGAAAATAAGAGGAGAAAAAGGAGATATAATATCAAACTAGAGCACATTATATGAATTACAAAACAGCAGGATAAGAAGGGAAGAACATTTTCAAATATGCTGTTAAAGTTGCAGTCATTTTCACAATGCTTTATTCCCATAAAGTGGGTAAACTGATCTTTGGCTCCACCTCTTCCCTTCAATAATGAGCCAATCAACTAGTTATTACAAGCAAAAAAAATTAGTAGCACTTCATAAAATGCTACAGCAATTTACACTCCACCTAACCCCCTAGAAAGGGGAATTTCAACATCAAAGTTCCCTTTCTAGGGACACCAACAGGTGGCATAGTTTTATACAGATTTAGATCTTTAAGCCAAAGATTTTAGCAAATAAGGAAGGAGACAAAATAAATTAAATTTTAGAAAAACCTAAACTGAGCCTGACTAGTAAGAAAGATACCAACTCTCTACAAATATTTCCCTACTGTCTCTTTATACTGCTGTCAGATTGCTAGCCTTACTGTACTCATCCACAAGTTTGTGCCTGTGCTTGTCTATGGTGAAAGTAGCTTTAAGTCTCTATTACCAAATAAAGGTGATAACTTCTGTTGATGAAATCAATAATAGCTAATTTTTACATACATCCTTTTTTTTTCTAGTTTACTGTAATTAACTTATATAAGCTATGTATAGTAATTTAGAATTGATCTTGAAAGTGATACATAAACTAAATCAAGTGAGAAACTGCATGAAACTTCAGAGAATTCACAAGCAAATCTTAGCATGATGATTCCCCAAAACTGAAACATACAACAGTTTAAGCCACATATCTTATTGTAAGCATTAAGGAAACACTTAAAGGTTCACAGCAAAGTCAATACCTTCATCATATCTGAAATACAGTATATCCTGTTCAAAAAAGATGTGCTTAACTCAGTGGTACCAAATTATTTTCTGAAAAGTGATTTCAGGATCAACACCCTCGTCCACAGCAACAGATTGGAAACTGGTGTGCCAACATAGCAATAATAAAAGTGCATCAAATTTAAAAAAAAATAAACCCACAAAAATAGAAAGTTCTGTCCATTACATAACCCATACACCATTCTCAGACAATAAGAAAAGGTTGCATTCTGGCAATATCGTAGTAATACCTCTTCATCCCTCAGTTCCTTGTTTCTTTGTATTCATTTTTTTTGTAATTTTGGGTCTAGTGTCACACAATAATTCAGTAGGTTTGATAGCCCAATGAGGATATGTTAATGTTTCTGTAAAAACTTTACAGTCAGTTTCCACTATCTTGGTCACACCTGGAGTCACTATATTACAACACTTAGTAATGGCCCTTTACAGTACATGAATCAATGAGTGCATTAAGCAGCACTTTCTTAACCACACAAATTGTGTTATCTTTTTCCAAAATGCTGCTTTAGGATTTTGAAGAGCAGCTCATTCGGGAGGTCATATCTCAACACACGGAAGAAAAGAAGGTTATCAACAGTAGCTAACATGGATTCACTAAAGGGAAGTCATGTCTGACTAATCTGGTAGCCTTCTACGATGGTGTGACTGAATGGGTAGATGCAGGGAGAGCAGTGGATGTTGTCTACCTTGACTTCAGCAAGGCTTTTGATACTCTCTCCCATAACACCCTCGTGGGAAAGCTCAGGAAATGTGGGTTGGAAGAGCAGACAGTGAGATGGGTTGAGAACTGGCTGAACAACAGAGCTCAGAGGGTTGTGATCAATGGTGCAGAGTCCACCTGGCAACCTGTAACTAGTGGTGTTCCCCAGGGGTCAGGTCTGGGTCCAGTCTTATTCAACATCTTCATCAATGACCTGGATGAAGGGACGGTGTGTACCAGTGTACCCTCAGTAAGTTTACTGATGATACTGAAGTGGAAGGAGTGGCTAACACCAGAAGGCTGCGCTGCCATCTAACAAGATCTGGACAGACTGGAGAGCTGGGCAAAGGCAAACCTAATGAAGTTCAACAAGGATAAGTCTGGAGTCCTACAGCTGGGGAGGAACAACACCTTGTATCAGTACAGGTTAGGTGTAGACCCACTAGAAAGCAAGCCCCATGGAGAGAGACATTGGCATCCTGGTGTACAATAAGTTATCCATGGAACAGCAATGTGCTCTTGGGGCCAAGAAGGCCAGTGGTATCCTGGGGTGCATAAAGAAGAGTGTGTCCAGCAGGTCGAGGGATGTGTTCCTCCCTCTCTACCCTGCACTAGTGAGACCACAGTATTGTGTTCAGTTCTGGTTTCCCTAGTTCAAGAGGGACAGGAAACACAAGAGAGAATCCAGCAGTGAGCTACAAAGATGATGAAGGGAGTGGGACATCTCTCTTATGAGGAAAGGCTGAGAGCCCTGGGACTGTTTAGCCTGGAAAAGAGAAGACTGAGAGGAGATCTTATTAATGTTTACAAATATCTGAAGGGTGGATGTCAAGTAGAAGGGGCCTGTCTCCTTTCAGTTGTCCCTGTGATAGGACGAGAGGTAATGGTAGCAAGGTGAAACACAGGAAGTTCCACCTCAACATGAGGAAAAGTGATTCACTGTGAGAGTGACAAAGCACTGGAGCAGGCTTCCCAGAGAGGTCATGGAGTCTCCTTCTCTAGAGACTTTCAAGACCCACCTGGATATGTTCCTGTGTGGCACTCAATGATCTCTGGAGGTCCCTTCAAACCCCTACCATTCTATGATTCTATGATTTTTAAGAGTTTAGGCAGAAATCACAGTCATGGTGCTTAAAGTGACCACTCTTCATTACTAGCTTCCTCTGGTATCTACTTAACACATTAAAATCAGTGCAAACACTAGACTATTCTCAACGCCTTCTGATGTGGCAAGAGATGTAACTACTAATTAAAGTTTTCAAGTACTTGAAATAGAACTGAGTGTTTACAAATCTTGGTTTTTTCACTTTAAATTTGAGGTCTTGGTTCTTGTGATGTTTTGATAACTACCTGCCTTTCGTTATTATCATTATTAAACCTCTACCAAACGTATGCGATAAAAAAGATAAGATTTGGCAACAGATAACTGTGAAGGTTGGTAAGTCATCATTAGTAAAATAAGCTCTAGACATCTTCCTTTCCATGTTGTCCATTTTCCTTGCTCTGAGGTAACCAACATTTCCAGCAGATCTTTCCCTATGTCATGGACATTCTCCTTAATGGGATAGAGCAGTGCTGTGTCTTGAGTGGAACTACGGGAATAATGACAACAATGAGATCTCTTAAACTTCTTTTTTGGAACCATGAAGCACTTTTCTTCTGTGATCACTAATAAATTATTATAATAAAATACTTGAAAACATAAAGTTCCTTCTTTCATTTACCTGAAAAGTGTCTGTCTACAGGATATGAAAAAAAGAAAATCAGGTCCACATAAATTGCTTATCAATCAAACAAATTGCAGCATATCATGTTTGGAGAAGGTTCCAAGAATCATTTCATTATGAAAAGTGAGAGACAAATGGATCCCCAAACCCCTCCAGTCTCCATTAAGGAAAGACTGTACAACTTACCCGGAAATAAGACAAACACTGCCTAGTCAAGTAAGAAAATATTTATTTGAAGTAGACAAAGACTACAGAAACACTGAGAGTTACAGCTATTATTAAATAGTCATGAGACTGGTTAGAAATACTTACCATTACTTTTAAGGACCTCAGAAAACTAGTGATGCTGTTTACACCGAAGCAGCATGTGTGTGGACAGTTATGCTTTACCTGTTAGTAGTACAGGATTGTTCCCCAGCAAGGTTTTCTGGGAGGCTTTCTGTCACTTCAAATTGCACATAGCCTTTTCTATATGTGTTCCTTTCATGAAGACTACTAAAAAAGTGGAAACCGAAAACAGTTCCAAAGCCAGAAGACAAGAGACGTAGTTCTCAGGCAGCTCTGATGTAATTTCAGTAACAACTATTCTACTAAAAAACATATTTTACTCTTAACTTAAAGATCAAGTAAATAAAATTGTCACTCAATGTAAGACAAATAATACAAGAATTACCTTTCTAACTCAGCGATTTTCTTATCTTTGTCATTCTTCTCATTCTCTACTTCCTTCAGTATTTCTAGAAGTCTGTCAACCTCAGCCTGAGCTTTGCCACATTCTTCTCTATAGTACGATGCCTCTTTGTCAAGCTGTTTCATTCTGTCCGCAAATTCTGGATTCATTCGTGCTTCCTCTTCAGCCTCATGAGCCTTCAGAATCAATATTTTTTTTTAAAGTAAGGATGACAATAATTTAAACAGCTTTAAGTGCTTTAATTCTTTAGTCCCGGAGTTCAATTTTTCCTTAAAAAGGATTATGGGCATTTCTGTCTGATGGCAATGTTTTCTACAGAAGCAGTATAAAAAGGAATTCAAATACCTTCAGAGTCTAAAATTATGGTCAAATGCTATCATCCTGAAGAGGGAGGGGATTTATTAAGGTTTTTTAAAAATATTTAAGTGACCATATTTTAAGAGTGTTTTTGAATTAAAAAGTCTTCTTGAAATTATTAATTTAATTCACATTAAGCTTTTGAAATGTTTCAAACATATAGGCAATTTCTTAATAAATCATATTCTCTCTCTTTTCCCATGTATATATATGCACACAGATACATATATACATGTTGTAATCTGTATTGCCAGATGTTTCAAATGCAGTTTGAAACAAAGAATTTCAAAGGAAAAAATATTTTTTATGCGGTGTTGTTTTTAAAAAGACAAATCAATAAACTAATAAGTGCTTTCAACAGATATTTTACCCAATAATCCTTTTTCTCTTATTTTTAATACTTAACCTGAAACATCAGAAGAACAAGCCCATTGGTGAAAAAGGCACAAACCTGGCAAACACATGCATGGATGGGTGGTAGTTTCACAGACAAGAAAGAACGCAATGAATACAACTACAACAGTGCAGAGCCCAATCTTACTCCCATCAAACCTAATGGCAAAAACCCAATTAACTTCAATGAGAGCATGATCTGGCATCAAGTGCTTTAAACTGTTGGCTGGAATAATCACAGACAGATGGAAACAACAATGCACTGCAAAGCTTAGCCTACCCCTTGCTTCCCATTATTCCTAATTGGCATCTTGAAAGAGCAGGCAAGGAAAAAACAAGTAATTTAAGGCAGTGCACATTAAACATAGAAAATTCAGATAACATTCTCTTAACATACAGGAATTTTACAGAAAATCAGTATATTTAGAACAGAAGATCCTCCAACTATCTTATTACACAGAGAAGATGTGGACTTACTTATCCTTCTTAATTTCAGGGAATAGACAATGCAAGCAAGCAATGAAAGAAATGCAGGTCAAAATGAAACATGCGTGTTTTGGAAAGAATTAATATAAACTACAGATACTAGAAGGTTCATATTCTTTGCAATGGTTAAAAAGTTCTGTATAAAGAATGACCTAGTCTGGGTTTAGTATAAATACCACAATTAAAAGATTGAAATTACTAGGGAAGAAACTTAGGGGGAAGATGCATGTAACATATCATTTAAGCATGAGGATAAGATGACAAAAGATAGTAGTACTTAAGTGTTATTTGTCCTTCTGTGAGATTGTTTTTTTAATCAGAGTAAGTATTTGATTACAAAAATAAGCAAGGGGAATGATATAAGAAGCCTACTAAACCTACTGGCCTTGCTCTTCAAATTTTGTACTTTGGATAATAATACTGAATTCTATGCAGATACAGGACTTTCCTAACACAGAGCTCAGTTCCAGGTATACAAATCCAATATCTCAATTTTACTGTTTCAGTGAGATGCTACTAACAAATTCCTTTTCATCCTCGTAAATATTCCTGGTTTAATAATGAACTTTATACCAGGTGTTAACTGTGTCAAGAATTTTGCTTTCAACTAGCTTCATAATTTTTGAACTAAATGTAACACTCAGACTCAGGGTCAATTATGTGAGACAGTGTGCCGATTTCCAGCCACAAGCCACTTCAATTTTCCATGGGCTCTAGTAAGATATTAGACAATGGTTTATCTCTCCAAAATGAACTCTAAGTGTTCTTCTGTAAAGAGTAACAATTCTTCCATATAGTAGTACCGGTAAATTCACTCTAGGGAAAAAAAATTTAAAAAGTATACAACCCACCTCCCCTCTTTAGGATACTAAGAAACCTAAGCAAAGAGCATGTTGTTCCATATTGCTCTTCAGATTTCTCCTAGAGGTAAAATCAGGATTTCACAGTTCCTCTCCAGAGGCTAGCACATGTTCATGTTCCTCCCTGTCACCTTTCTTTCTCTTCTGTTTATTTTAGTGCATAATTCACTTTTTTCCCATTCTTGTTTCCAGCATTTCATAACCAGGCAAAACACCTAACTTTCTCCCTCTTGCAAGTCTTTTCTTCCCTTCAGCTCAAACCTTTTTTCTGTTTTTTTTTCCCCCATGCACTTCTACCCTAGTTTTAACCCAAGAAAAGATGCAATGCAAAAAAGATAGAGAACTCAGTCTTCTTATTTTGCTTTTAATTTCCACACTGGATTTTCTATGATGAAAATACATAACTGGGCAAGAACATGATAGTGCCACCAGTGCAAAGATGCCAAATGTTCAGTTATCATAAACTATTCCTGTCACACAGCAGCTCAGAAACACTGAGCAAATTATCTACTGCACAATTTATAACTAAAACATCATCTGAAATAACAGGTATAAACTACATTCTTCAGTTTAGCCCTATAATCCTTGCTCAATAGTATGCTAAGGAAATTAATGTTAGATACAGAAGTATTTTCAATTCTCATGCTTTCTGTGGTACCTATGCCATTATATAACTGTGGGATGACTTTTTGGAAAATTCTGTAGCACAAATTTGGTCACTGTATTTGCCCATGGCTTCAACATGAAGCAGAACATATAAGGTATGATTAGATCCAATGTGATTAAGTATCCAACCCAAACAGAGTTTCAAGGTGCAGTACATATATCCATAATGTCACATATAAATCAATATAAACATTCAGTTCAAAGTCAACTATAAGATTATTCAATTTTTAAATTTTTTTAATTTTTTTTTTTTTTTTAAAAGGCCCACTATTGCAAAACACCAATTAAGTTGGTTGCCACTATTTTTACAAGCCTTTCCTATAGAATATTTTTGGACTATTGGCAGGGATCACATTTCTACAAGGGCATTGCCTTAAAGAGGAAAGAAAGTAAGTTAGAAAGGGAGAGCAGGAACATAAAACATATTTGAAAAGGAACATTCTGCAGGTGGTACTTCAAAATGCAACGAGTCCCTTTAAGGGAATTCTCATTTTGTAAACAAAGCTGCTGATATTACAAGAGAGCAAAACACAATCTATCTGACACTCCCAGGACAAAGGCATAGAATTACTTATGAGAACCCTATTATGTTTTATGGCTTTGAAAGGTGTGTTTGGATTTGAATGAGGCACTTTTTTTTATTAATTGTTATAAACAGATATGGGGTGATTTCTTGACAGATGGAACTTGACATCTGAGGTCAAACAGTAGGCCCAAAGGAGATGAAAGGTAGCTCAGCTGATACTGACCCTGTTCCCACACAGACAGGGCAGATTTCTTTGGTTTTTTTGCAGTCGGTGGGAGACAGGCTTGGATCACTTCTGTTTGCTTGAAAAGAATACAGTTTCTGTTTTTATGGGGCTTTTATGAGTAAGAGTGACTGGTTCACAGGTAGCTTTCAGCAGCAAATGAAATGATCTCTTAATCTGTATCTGTAAATGATAATACTTGTGTGTGCAGATTAGGCTAGTTTCAAACTAGCACACTTAGTTTATGATGCTTAGTCTGTCAATCTTGTGACTGTATCATTGTACATTACTTTTACAATTCAATAAAAATACCACATCACTCTATTAGATGTTCACTACTTTTTACAGTAATTATGCATCTTTTCTGATATTTGCTAAGTACAACAAAAACTTCAGACATAAAATAACATTTCCTTATGTAAACAACAAATTTCCTACAGAAACACCATAATAGGGTGGCACAGACATGCAATATGAATCATTTAGTCTATTAAAATTTTATGATACAATCACACATGCATTATTCTGCATAACAGAAATGGATGTAGTATTTAATATCTAAAGCCTCAGACAAACACACACAGAAATCAACAGACTATTCATAAAAAAATAAACAGAACAGCAGAATTGACATGCAAGAAATTACTTTGTAAGATCCTTCAAATTTTATTACTTTCAATAATAAACTAAAAAAAAATTGACACACTTTTTTTTTTTTTGTATTATTCTTAAAATTTGAACTTAATTTTTTTTTGTTGTTTTTTGTGGGGTTTTTTTTTTTTGGTTCTAAGCAATGCAGTGGGGATTCTGCAAGTACTTTAAACTTTAATCTGACATTGCTCCAACAGAGCAATTTGCAAAATTGAATTTTTATTATTGAGAAAAAGGTTCACCTGAACTTGAAACTAAATACATAATTATATTTTCTTTTCATCACAAAACAGTCATGTGATTTCTTATAATCAATTTTGCACAAGAATTCATTAGGCATTCCAAAAAAGTTCATCTTTCAAAACATGAAGAAATGTGTGCCCGGATATGTTCACATCTTCATACATTGTGAAATCACTTCCTATAGAATATGCAGGAAATGTACCTGTTCTGTATCATCTCTACTTCAGTACCTGAATGTGTATAAGACCAAACCACTTTTTTTTAATCTATTGCTGCATTTTAAAAACATTAGATTCAGCAATAAATAGAAGTCTTGGAGTTGATACCTGTGTGACATAGTAGAAAAGACACATTGCACCACAAAAAAAATTATTATATTACTGTATGGGCTAGAAGAGGTCTACACAGAGATTTAGTGTTATATCTCTGACATGTAAACAAAAAGCATTAAAACGTCAGTATTTTAAGATAAGATTGTCATCTGTTCTTTTATAACACTATTATTCTCAAAAAAGCAAAACAAAGCAAAACAAACAAAACAGCAAGGAAGCTTTCTATTATATAATGTATTATAATGATTTGCACTACAACAATGTTTCAAGTAACTGCTGTTTCGCCCTCTCAAGAAAAAAGGGGTGAAAACTTGGCCGTGTGGAATTAAAATAACACGTTGTCATTGAAATGAAAGCACAATTGTGATTGACGTCAAGATCTTAGGTGTTTTGGGGGTAGAAGAGAATCATTACTACTTACATTGTTAAAAGTAAACATATATATATATATATGTGGGAGAAGAAAGAAGATGAGGAAGAAAATGTTACCTAATAAAAACTATCTCATGGATATACTAGAATTGCTGACTTGTGCCAAAGGTAAAGGATATTGAATCCATTATTTTGGAACTGCCAAGAGGCTGTCCTTTTGAAAACTAAGCACATAATGGCAGAAAAAATAAAATAAAATAAAATAAAAATTAAAAAAAAAAAAGGATTGACTAGCTTCGGCATATCACACACAAATAGATTAGGAAGTAATGAACAAATTCCACACAGCAGGATAACTAATATTGAAATAATGACTAGAAAGCATTTATGAAAACCAAGAGTAAAAACTAACACAAGAAAGACTGCAGTCTGAAAAGACGTGCACATTAGGAGTGCCAACAATATGAACAGAAACATAACTACCAGAAAGGTGAGCCAAGATGATAGAGGAAAAAAAAAGGGGGTTTCATTCAAAGGGAAATGCTCTTTGACCAGCAGTGTAGTGTGCTGGGTGGGAGAGGTGATAATATCAGGTCTTTTGCTAGTTATAATCAGTTTATAACCAGCTTCTAAAAACAGTTAACCAGTAACTTTAAAAGTAAATACAGCACATTCTGTGGGACTCTCTTTTCACATATATAAGTCAAGACATATCCATTACTTGGCTAGAAGCTACAAAAGTTAGCAATAATAGACTACAAAGCTGGAATCCTCACGCACTGACATTAATGGCAAAATTCCCATAGACTTCAGCGAAGGCAATACCTCTCCTAATGCACAGTATCACATTATTTAAGCTACAGTTCTATATATACCCTATCCCAATTACACGGTAATTCCAAGTATGTAAACTATAGCTTGTAAATTGCTAGTTACATCATTTTTTCTGTCCTATGATGCTCACAGCATATTAAATGTAAAAGCTTCAGAAAAAAAACCCAAAAAAACTGTTCTCTGAAAAGAGAATGTTTGTTAGTGTTCTTCCTCAAATTGAAAGAAGAACATAGTGAAGTCAAAAAGGGTAGAATGTAGTGCAATTAAAGCAGACGTTAGCAAGAATAATAAAGCTAAAAAAGTGAAAGTGACAGACTTTGGCTTTTTCAAATACTGCCTTTTGCATTGATCATTTAATATTTCAGCATTTTCTTCAACTAAAGACAATGTTTCCATATTCTTAGTGTATATATATATATATGCTGAATGTATAGTATGTTTTATGAATAAAACTGATCTGAACTATTTTAATCGTATGGACTTTTGAAAATAGTACCAATCATTTCCTAGATAATATTGTTTACATAATCAACTCAGTTAAGATAAATCAAATAAACTGTAAGTTATTTAAGTTTGAAGGATCAAATAAAGTACTGCAGAAGAAGGAATTATAAAGCAAAGCAAAAAAAAAAAAAAAAAAAAAGAAAAAATAATTTCATGCTTTTCTAATAGAGAAATTGAGGACCTAAAGGCTAGGAATGTTTGTTTTCTCAGAAATACTGCATGTACCTATTTGATACATTCATATTCTTCAAATGGCCTTGAAGTCCACAAACTTAATTTATTTGGATATAATGAATATAGCATAGTGAGCATCAGAATTATTCTGCAAAACTCCAAAGAGGAAGAGCACAACACAGTAAGGTAATGGATCCTCATGCTTTCATATGTTACAGCGGGCATTTTAAAAAAGAACTTACTGGATTGTACATCTGATTGAACAACTGTTCAGCTTGCTACATTGCAAAGTTGGAAGGGAGTGAAGCACAGACAGGAAAAGAAGGAAAGATCCAGGAAAACAGCATTAGCTCAACAAAACCAGTGCATTTGCACAGAAGAACTTGTAATAAAAAAAGTAGAAATTTAAGATTCTAAACATTCCTTGGTGAAAGTGAGAGGCACTGGGGAAACATAAATGTTGACTCTGGCTCCTAAAAAAGAATAGCTGGAGTAAGAAATTTAAGGTTTGTGTTACTTTCCCTTTCTCAAGTTAAATAACCCATGAAATAAAGAAAGGTGTCCACTTTTGATGATACATTAAGTGCTGGTCTCAAGCAATGAATCACGAGAAGTGCTTTTGGCTGAGATTGCAATTTATCACCAAAGCTTCAAAGACGGTAATAACACAAGATTAATTAAATTGTATAATTAAATTTATTACTTTCCTTTTGTTTAACATGAGACTGAATTTTCTATGCAGAATGACTTTTGAACGGTGCAGCTTGGCAAGAAGTACTTTAGCAACTGCAAATATGTCAGTAAGCAAGTAAATTTAAGATAATGAAGAACAACAAAATGTGGAAATCCTAGAGTGGATAATAAGATTATGTATATACACACATATATATATATAAAGCACTTAGCTACCTATTAGGTAATTCCTGCTGTTCTTTCACTAGTAGCAATACAAAGTAAGTCAACAAAGAGTCTGTAGAATTTTGGCAAAAAAAGCTTTGAACATTATTCTATATTTTGATTTTTAATTTTTTTAATTACCAAAATATTGCACAGTCACATAAATTCCCTTATGAATATTCTGTTTATCACTTTTTGAAATGTGTCTACTCTAGGATCAGACTAAGCTTTAGGATAAGCATGTTTTCTCCTGCTGAAATGCAAACAATCCAGTTATGCAATAAGAAAAAACATTTGGATCTAATCAGACCCAATCAAAAACATCTTTAGTATTAATAAATTAATCTTATTCTCAAAAAAAAAAAACCAAAAAGAGAGGAAACAAGGGAAGAAAAGCTTTTAATTTTTTTTTTTTCATTTACAGATCGTTTGGACTTCCCCTTGTACATGTTTTCTTTCAGGTAATAGTACTTATTACTGTTAGAGCTCATGGAAACCTAATGCCTTAGCAAATGTACACAGAATACTATCTTCATGTTTATTTCTGTAATTTGTTAAAACACATAAATCAACATTAAACTATAATGATAAGTGTCTTCTCTATGATATTTTTAGGAAGCCGCACTCAAATTTCTCAAAGTAACAGACAGCCCCATGGAGTCACTTTTGAAAAAGAGATATAAACTTTGCCCATTCCTTCTAGCTTGCATAGTGGTTAATGTTTATACACTTATGGGACACGTGGGTTAATTTACTGAGAACTATGCCGATGTTCCCTCCTACTTTAACTCAGACACATGCAGGAATAACCCAAATTTCTGTTTCAGTTAGTTTCCCAAGGAGTGAAAACATGGTGAAGGTAGTTTTCTGGGGACCAATTACTTTTAACACAGGATATTTACAGGTTTGAACATAAAGTATTTTATTAGAGAAAATGTGAATTGAAAATTACTGTTTGGACTCTACTATCATTAACAGTCACTGTTTCTGTTCAACTAAACATGCCCACAAAGAAGGTTGTAACTGCATTTTACTGTGGAAATACCTGGTCTCCTACAAATGTTGCGTGAATTTCCATTGGGGCTTTATGCTGTATTTATGATATAATAAAACTATTATGTTTTCAACTTTCATTTAATAACCCTTTGTATTAATACACAGGGAACATACTCTCTTTCTATATGAAAGACGTCCCAAACACTCTCTGACTTTTATAAGTGTTTATTTTTCCATGACTGTATGATGTGTTTATACGTACAGTCATCGAAGATTGACTTAGGATTTCAAGTTCTTCAAGAGGATTTGGGGTTTTTTTCTATTCTTTTACGGTTTTTTAAACTATTTCTTTAAACGCAGAAAAATAAGTTCTTTCAAATTTTAGTATTTAATTTTGTAGTGAAGTGCAAAATTTAAAAAACCCACATATTTCTAAAAGAAAACAAAGTAAAAGAGTTCCAGAGAAGTAGCTTTTTAAAATATTCTAATTCTGACATCACTAGCATTCATAAGCTATCAAACACTTAAAGTAGTTTTGTTTCCATTAAAAGCTTTTCTATATGTTTATTGAAAAAGATCCCCTTCCTTCCTCTCTGCAACTAACATGTAACACAGGTATCTAATTACAGATATTCATTTTGAATTGAAAAATAATAGAAGTATAAGGTTTACACTGAGGTATCCTATATACTTTGCAATACCATCTTCACAGGTAAGGCTATGGAAACAATGCTTAAACACAGAGTAGGATACTACTCAACCTGGATAAAAGAAGTGTAAGAATATTACCCTAACATTGGTAACATTCATAGAACAAATAAATATTCTTTTCTGGAAAATGAAGCATTACATATCAATTAAAAAAAAAAATTGTTTGACATACACTTAGTCATGAATTGCAGAAGGGAAACATGATGCCTAACCCATCAATTATGTCATGAGATTGGTGTTCAAACAATGAGAGCAGACATTACAAAATGACACAGAAAAAAGTCAAAGAAACAATGTATGGTAGAAAAGGCATCAACAAACTTGCAGCTCATTTAAGCAAAAACTATTTTAATACAGCAATTTAAATAAAACTATGTTATAAAATATAGGATTTGTATGTTTTGCTTTAAATGCTTGCTTCCACTACTTGCTGAACAGAAATACTGTATAGCTAGCTGAGATAAAGTATGCACTATTTTGCTTAATTATCACAAATGTGTTCACCAATAAAGCCAAAAAATGCCAAAATGAAATCTAGCTAGAGTTTCCATTGTGGAAGAAGAAATTTTTTATTAGGATTTACAGCATTTCTTGGATGTTTAATTTTTTCCCATGCTACAAACATTTCAGGCTACTTCTAATAAGTGGTATAAATTCATATACATACAAACTGCTAGTTTGATAATTTCTTTCTGCCTTTCTAGTTTCCCTCCAATGTCCTGCTCCCAGTTCATCTCTTTCTATCAGATTCTCAGAATACCCTCATGTAGGTATACAAGATAATTTCTCATGTTTACTAGTGGCTTTGGTACAAGCCTCTTAAGAAAAAGTTAGCAGTATTTGATGCATAAGATGGGTAGATTTTAGATTTACTCCAGAAGAGTAAATAGGATCAGCTTTTCAAAATGAGGGATGGGATGTTGATTTTTGTTTTTCTGATTGTTGTTTGTTTGGTTTAAGATGGAACTTACCTTTTTCAACTGTGCTTCCAATTTACTACACTCTTCTTTCTTTTGTTCTATGGCTATTTCTAAAGACTTAAGTTTGGAGTCTCTTTTCAGCCCTGCTGATGCCAATGAAGATGCATGTTCTTTGAGATCGATTAAACTAGACTGAAAAAACGACCAAGAGTAAAAAGTTAATTCCTAGTTACCAGGACACTAACTTATTGCCAACTCAGTAATCAGTTGGATCCTGTTCCCCCTCCCCTTTCCCAAAAGGTGATAGGCATTGATAGCAAAAGACATGATTTTAAGAATACAGCCAATTGTAACCACTGGAGCTGGTATGCAGTGAAACATAAAAACATTCATAATATGGACAAGTTGACATTATGTTCTGGAGGTACAGCTACTTTGAAGTCTATTGCTCTAACTGACAAATGAAAACGGAGCAACAGTGTCATATTTGAGCCTACTAGAGGCTCACACAAAGGAAAAATTATAGATAATGACACACAACTGCACAAAAACTGAATCAATATTTTACGCATACGAATCAGGACTATGAAGAATGTTCAAGAAAGCAGTAGATCAAAAGCTGACCACTGAAGTGTCAGAATTTCTGTAATTAAATGATTCAAGAGTAATCCTAATGCACTTTCTTTTATCATAATGACATAGATACAAGAACATAGATTTTCCTGAAAAGACTGACCTCTTTTTCTGTCAGTTCAGCTTGTAAAGCATTAACTTTCTCCTTTAGGTCTTTGTTTTCTTTTTTATAAGATTCAATTTCTTCAAGTCTTTCTCTGTCATCTCGTTCTCTTTGCTCCTTCAAGCGCTCTATTATTCTTTCCTAACAAGGGAAAGAATTGCAAAATGGAAAAGTTGTGAGTCTTTTTAAGAAAAGACAGAAGAAAAATTCTTTATGTTAAGTAGCACTTAGAAAAAACAACCTTCAGAAGCAGAGGATGACTGAGTTAATGGCATTAAAGTCAATGCGAGATTTCCCCTGATTTGAAAAGCACCAGATCAAGGTTTTAAATATTTGATAAGAGTAACATAGTACAGAAACTTCATTAACTATTTATACTCATAGGAATATATATATTCTTGTGATAGATATGGAAAGTTATTAATCTCAGTAGTTTATTTCCCGTATTCTTGAGTGAAGTCTTGAACAAAAGTTCAAAACAAAGGCTATGACTGGTCTACTCAGCTTGAATTTGAATATTTTTTTTGAATGCTAGTAGCCTCTGTAGTGTCTGTAAGAAGCTTTCAAGGCTCCAAATCTATTTAGAAATCACTTTCTATCAGTGACGCAGAGTTTACATGTATTATAACTTCAGAGTACAGAAAAAAACAGTTGTCCAAGAGACAGAAAAAATACTCTAATAAAGTTTTAATATCCAAAGGAAGATTTGCCTCCATCTTAACAGTAACCCTACACACATTTTTAACTCAACCATTTTTAAATATATTGCTGACTTACAGGTACTATTATAAGAATTACTGAAAAACACCAGTCAAGGAAGGGGTGATGAAATCAAAGGATGAAATGTAAAAAGCAGATGCAGTAGTGTGGCTTTATTAAGCTTTCATTATATTTTTCAAAAACACATTCTACCAATACCTGAAGGATGCATATACTAGTCAGAAAAAAAATTAGGGTAAAATAAAATAATTACTAAAATGGCATTTGAATTGGGAATATGTCAATTTAAGCAGAGTATTAGAGGAACTATTAGTACTGTTTTGGAAGTGGTAGTCAGCAGGGCAATAGAAGCAATATAATTTATGAAAGTTAAACCTGCATGGGACAAAACTACATCCTGACTGATGGAAGTTCAATACAACCAGGGGCATGGCTCATGTAGAACCATAAGCATGCTCATAGATCCTATTCAAATCCTTTCATACTTATGCTTGAAATCTCCAAGAAGGAGATTAATAGTGGGATCAATACTTAAAATACAATTTCATAGAACTGGACAAAACTGATGGAAGCCTAATATTATTAGAAAGAGAAAAAAAAAAAAGGGCTAATTTCCTCTGCCTACGATTCCTCATACTGTTGTATATATACACAAACATGCACACTGGAAATATAGATGTATACAAACTCACACATATTTATACAACTATACTTACACATAAAAGTTTACCTTTGCCCATATCACTATACTCTCACCTGTGGTTATCAATATACTCTCACCTGTGGTTATTCTGTATCAACAAACATTACAATGCAAGTAACATTTCAGGTTTCATAATCATTATAGTGAAGGAAAAAAAATTAATATCTAAGTTAGCTGAAGTAATAACAGCACTTTTAAAAAGACAGTCCTGGTTATTCGTTCATTTTCTTCACACAATAGGTATGACATTCCGCCAAACCCTAAAGGATTTTCTGAAGATTGCTACTGTACTTTTTAAAGCTCACGGCATATTTTGCAAAAAGCTAACTGTCAACACTTACATGCATAAGAAAAAGCCTAAACCAAGGCTGTGACTTTCATCCCAGCAGTCTGCAACCTTGGAGATACTCAAAACCCAGCTGGATAAGATGCTGAGCAAACTTCTCTATCTAACCCTGCTTTGAGCAGCAGGATTGGACTAGATAGTCTCCAGAGATCTTTTCCTGTCTCATTGGTTCTGTGGAATAGGCAAAGACATTTTCTGGATTCTGTACCTCAAACACTCGTTGTTTCTTTTTTGCCAAGTCTCTCTCCCCCCATTTTCACAATTCATCCCTTTGTAACACTGACCAGATCAGCAATTCTGCTGACAATTGTCCATTGCCTCTGCTTGTTGTCTCCATAGCATACTGCATAGGTAAAGGAACTAATTGCTAGAAAATGGAACATAGTGTTTTCAGAAGACTTGGAAAATTTATGTAAGTGTCCCCTTGTATTTTCAGCTTCTGTGTATGTGCCTTTCACTAAACATCTGTTGAAGACCACCCATCTATTCACTCTCCTATCATTTAAGCACAATATTATCTGCATTTATAAAGTTTAAAACTGATAATCAGTTTCTGTATGACCTGAATAAATACTTTATTATTTTAAATTACTGATTTAAAACTTGGCTACAGATAAATCAATTTGACTTCAATAGGTTATTTAAATGCCAGTTTCAAGAAATAGAAAAACCAGCTTCTCATATTGATCTTTACTTATTTGGAATGTCTTCAATATTTTATTAGAGAGCTAACTGTAGAACCCAGTGTAAGTGCAATTAAGTCTGTTAGAATTTAAATATTCCCTCATTCTTCCAATTATTTTAAATAATTTCCTTATTTTTGATATTTAAAAATTAACGTTTTCAATATTTTTATGCAGCAAACAAAATATGTTGCATCATAGCTTATGTAACACGAACTGTTAAGATCAAGTATCAAAAGCAGATGTGGAGTATTAATCTTCATAGATTCTTGCTATTTGACTAGTGTATTATTGGATGTGGAACTAGGCCTAGGTGCAAAACGCGATATATTTCAAATACATTCCTTACAGGGCTATTTCAAATGTTTATTTACCTCTGATAATTTTTTTTTTTTCCTTTCATTTATATAATGTTGGCTTCCAGCTGTAATAATTTGTTTCACCAATAGTCACAAATTTTAGAAATGCATCACATTGATTATTTTACAGTCATTATACGCATTACTAAAATTAATGTTAAATATTATTAGAAGGTTTTAAACAATCAGAGTTCTTTACCAAATAAGTATATTTAAGTTTATAAATAAATGTATATTGAATCTTTTAGACACTGGAAAATAATGAGCACTGTACTGAATAATTTTGTAATAAAAATATTGGTATAGTTACTTTTTACTACCCAATTCCTAAAGAAAACCTTCTCAAAGGGCTGGAAGTTCATAGTGCTACTTTCATTTTGCATTGAGCATTCCCCTGACATCGGCGACTCTTTTGCAATCTATCTGGCTGAATATATACATTACCATATCAGTAATACTGTAAGAGTCTTCACAGAAAAGTGTTGACTCCTCATAAAACTCATATCCCTACTAATTTCATTCAGATAGAAATACATTTGATGTCACACTGCGTTCCACTTGGCATACAGTAAAAGAAACAAACAAACAAAACAGCAATTGAAACTAAAGGCAGCAGGTTCTCTGTAATGAAATGTGTTTTCTCCGCAGTATCAACTGTCTCTGCACTGAGTGCCCTGGAACTGCAGGTGTACATGACTCCTGACTTCATTCAACTCAAAGGCAAAAAAATCTCCCTTTGACTCATTCATACAGAATGAAAGTCCTTTAACAGAAATATTGTTAGTAGGGTTGGGTTTTTTTAAATTTTACTATTAGCTGGCTTTTGCTATATAGATTATGGAAGAAAGGGAATATGAGATGTTACATAACTTCACATTTAAACCTAATTACAAATAATACAAATTCTTACTACCTTTGTTATTAACATTAAAATGACAGCCTCTCCTAAGTGGAATAGTTTGATAACCATTCAGAATCTACTTAGTTATATTCAGAGTTAGCTTTATACCAATTTCTTCTTGAAGATTTATTTACCTAAATGATTTTCTTCTATTAGAAATTAAATGTAATGCTATTTCATCTTATTAATGAACAGTATGAGGTTTTTTTTTCAGTCAATCACAAGAGACAACTTATCTGCCAGCTGCATAAGGCTAGATGTCAAATACATGCTAGAAGGCCTAACATACCATGTTTTACTTGATTAACAGCTAACTTGCAGAAAACTCAACGTGTTCTTGTTTCAGTCTTATTTGCATTGGCGAGCTTTCCTTATGCACTAACCTAGGACCTCACAAGTCTAATCTATTTTCACTTTATCACAGAAGCAGGAACTGAATTGCCACAGCATATTGCTCTATTATCAGACATACTCAATTGCTTATCTGCTGTATGCTGCTACAGTAGGACCAACTTTATAAATATCAGCTTCATGAAAGCAACCTCTTGAGCCGCTTTGGGCCAGTCCAAGAGCTGAGATATTCTTTAAAAAGTTTCTTGTTAAAACATCAAGGAAACTGATAGCACTTCTGCATATTCTGATTTTCAAACCTTTTATTTTTCTTTTGTTTTTTCTTTTTCTTTCTTTTTTCTAAATAGGAGTAAGCTTTTTCATTTATTGCAATGTAATCTTCATTATTGTGAAGAATTTTCAGTGATTAGGAGAGGCTCCAAACTTAGGAGTACAGAACTGAACGAATACTGTTTTCAGTTTAGTTCTAAAACGTGATCAAAAGTGATGAAAGTTGTGCTGATTCATTTCTAATTCCTGAGAAGAAAACAAATTATATCAATGATATAGCCAGAAAAATACAAAAATTAAAAGAAGTCCACTTTAGGAAATGTTGATGTTGTTTTATGATGTCTACAGTAATTTCTCATTTAGTGTTACCAAGCTATGTAGTCACTAAATATGAATTAAAAAAAAACCAAACCCTAAACAGATACTTGGAAAAAATCTATTTTTCTGCCATAAAAAACTAAGAAAAGCAATTAAGTTAAATTTTAGTGAATTGTGGTTAACTAAATTGGTATAAATAAATTTTAATTCTATTTTATAAAATCTCTCCAATGCTTTTGGATTATTTTCTTCATTATTTTTTAAATTAAAATTTAAAAAAACTATTTAATTGAAAAAAATCAGAGGAAAACCCAAAACTTGTGCCTAATCTCAGCGTATAAAACAAGAAGATTTAGCTGCAAAGTAGGTCTGATATAATTTCTAGGAAAAACAAACAAACAAAAGCCACAAACAGTGTCTTTCCATGCAAATCAGATATTCCTGAATGAAAGCAGCATCCTTCCTTGACAGCATTATAAATTTATATTAATAAAAGTACTTATATTGATGCACTTTTCCCCATTTGGACAAAAACCCATTCCATGTTTCTACCTCTATGTGGAGTGGAAAAGGTTAATAACTATTGATAAAGTCTATAGGTCTTAAGAGTGCTACTGCAGACAGGAATAGGGGTAAGAAAAGTTACTTGCTGAGAGCAGCTAGGATGAATTGGAAAGCTGGACACAAATAGGAATGAGACACATACGTAAACATACTTGTCCAGGTATTTAGCTGCCAGAAGAAACAAGAAAGCTAAACATAATCATTTGTTTGGAACTTCTAGAAGATGCCAACTGGCCTCTTTCAGTGTGTATAATACTCTCAGATCAAGTACTCTGTTTCTCAAAAGTTCATATTAATTGTACTCTGCAGTGTTGCTTTTCTTCTTGTTTTTAAATCTAATATATTAATCACTCCTCAACTATAAAAGATAGTGGCTACTTTGTACAGAATTCAACCTTAGGGACTGGACCCCATGTGAGTTCTAATCAATTCCACTTGGAAAAAAACACTAATCACACACTCCTTTAAAAATTTTCTGTTCACATATATCTCTGCAGTTCCAAATGAAGTAGACATGAATTACAAAAATGCATTTCAGAGAAGGACCTGAGTTTACCAAAACATTAAAATTACCATCATTTATCAAATTAAAGTCATTATTAGAGCAACCAAATAAAGCTTGACACAAAATATTCGTACCATCAGGGTCTCCAGTGCTGTCACATTTCAAGTTATCATATACAGAAATAAATTATATAGAATAATTTTTAAACAAAGTCTGGGATGAAACCTCACTACAATATTCAAAAATTATGCATCCTGAGTTTAGTAAAATTTTATAATTTGTACATCTGACAATAATGGAATATTTTATTTTCAGATACATACAAAACTTACTGAAAATTATAGAATCTTTTACATTTATTTATTAGTTTACATTTATTTCAACAGATTTTAGAATGGTACTGGTACAAAATGACTTGAAAACAACTAATTGAAGTCATCAATTTTGGTTAGGTTTTAAACCAGTACTAATTAATCTTTTGTATTTCTGGTAGTGAGATAACTATACATGATCTATTCAATAAATCCACACTAGCTGCTTCTACAATGGTGAACTGGTATCAATTTAAAATTTTCAACGGAGAAATAACAATTCGACTGAAGACAGACTGCAACTTCACAAATTACCCCAGCTAAGAAGTATTGCATTAACACATTTTCTCTGAAGTGCTGCAGATACAGCTGAGGAAGAAAATGGGATACAGGATTTCTTTGGCTATTAAAAATCTACTTCGTTCTCAGTTGCACAGGAGAACTGGCAAGTTTGCAGTGTGACACTCACTCTGTTTTCTCCATTGACAACAGTAGCATGATGGTTAAAGTACTATTTTAAACTCAGCTGCCTCTGTGGCCGTTTTGGGAAAGTGACAACATAGACTAATCCAGAAAAGATTATTTACAATGAGTAAAAACAGATTAAAAAATACTTCATGTCAATTTTTCACAATTATACTGTGAGATTGTTAAACACTGTGTCCAAATTGGCAGTGAAAGATTAGCAAAATGCTTGCAACTTTCTTTACTGCATAAATGCTGCAAGCTTAACCATACAAAGCCACAGAAGTAAGAGTAATGCCCACTTTTTTCACTGTTGTTGACCAAGCAAATGTTACTAAGGTTATTAAAATAGAAATCAAAAATACAACATTAGTATTTTAGGTGTTAGTGCCAACACCACAGTGGCATTTTGAAGTCATATACAGCCATAAATACCTTCATAGGATTACACACTGCAGAATAACACATAATACTCCACTTAAATGTGCACAGGTGAGCATAACCAAGTCATCTATATTAAGATCTGTAAGCTGCAAAGAGTGGATGCTTGTACTAATTTTTTGGCTATATAAATTCAACTTGGTACACCTTGTATTCAAAGTTAACTGTAAGAAAAAATGTGACCTCACTGAAACCAGTAGGAATATTGCCATTAATTGAAACAGTCCAGATTTATCCCTTCTGCTAGGTATTTTCAAATTAAAGGCATGCAGTTTTTAAAGAAGGAAAAAAAAAAAAAAAAAAAGTAATTCTCCATTTTGTAACGAAATACAGCCTCTCTTATAAGTATAGGAAACCAATAGTGCTAATAGCAAACCAAGGTAACGGTACAGTCACTTGATGTTGTCTCTTCAGTTAAGTTCTGCTAAACAAACAAAAGAACAGGATAATCAAGATCACAAAGCCATACAAATATATCAAACTCTACTGTCTTTAAGTGAGGTGTCCACATCTTTGTGTTCTTTCAGGGAACAACCACTCATCCTATTGACTAATGTAAAAAAGTTTTCCCATATCCTGGGCCATTTACTTTGTCCCCATTTAAAAGGGCATCCTTCTGCCTCAGAGTCCTGTTTCAGTTCATCAGCCAGGAGTCACTCCTTGCTCATCCTACCAGAACAGAGAAACCTGCTTTCCTGACAGGATCCATAGGATTTGTTAGAGGTGCCAGACCAACCAAAAGACATTTTCTGGACACACTTCACCCAAAAGAACAGCACACAATGTTGTTCTATGAGAAGACATTACCTTTTCTGATAGAGCTTCTTCTAAGGTTGCTAGTGCTGTGTCTGTGTTACTAGAATCCGTCTGCAATGACTTCACTCTGTCTTTTAGATTAGTTAGTTGTTTGTCTTTGTCCCTAAGTTGCTCCTGGAGATTTTCAATCTGAAAATAAAAACAGATTATAATATTCATCAACCTTGTCTTAACATTCAAACTGGAACTTGGGTGCTAGGATCAACTGAATATACAGATATCAGACATATGATAAATATGCCTCAGTATACCACCAAGTTTTTACACAGTGTAATAACAACAGTTCTTAACTTCTGTCCTTTCAATTCTGTTTTGCTTTGCTAAAATAATATAATTTTCTAATAAATTACAAGAAAACACTCTCTGCAGTCAGGTATATTTTTATTTAAATATTTTCTGATATTAATCACTTTTTATGGACTGCATTATCTCAGTCATTCAAAGTTTGTGTGGAATTATCCTTTTAGATTATTCCAGTTGCAGTAAGACAGACAAATAGAGGGAGAAGCAAAGCAAGTTCAGTGAACCTTAAACTGAGGAATAAAGAAGATGATAATCCACCTAATCTAAAAACCTCTTCTTCATGATGCCCTGCTGTAAAGAAAACTCACCTGGACAGAGATCAGGATGTTTATGTTTCAAAAAGCCAAACCCGGGGGGGGGGCGGGCGGAGAAGGGAGCTTCATCTCCATGAAGTTTTAAGGTATGCCACTATGCCACCCTTATTTTGGATATTAGAACTGTTTAAAATAAGTCTAGTTATTCCTCTAGAAAGTATTTAAACATACAGCTAATGCACTTATAAACACATTGGTTTGTTAAACAGGTCATGATTTATAGTGGTTAAGTCCAAAGGGTTCCACACAAAACATCCACAGGACCATGTGGATTTTGGAAACAGATCTGAACAAAACTCTCAGCTTCTGATTGTCATGGCAATCACCTTCCGTGGCTGTAAGGCACTGTGACCTTCAGGGCATAATGCAGAGAAGACAAGTGGTATGTCATATGTGTTAGATTTTATTAATTGTCTGTCAGAAGGATCAATCTCCCTTTATCCTATGTCCTCAGTGCCACTTGCTAGTATGCCACTGGACAAACCCAACATGTCTTCCATAATACTTAGAACAAATAAATAGTAACAAGAAAATTAACTAGTCTATTATTTTAGTATGCCACTTTATATAACATGACAAACTATGCCTAAATACATAAAGTATCATTTGTTCAAAAACAGTTTTAAATATGTTGTTTAAATTAGACAAATTATTACTGTCAACACAAATTCAAATTCTTTCATCAGTGATTTTACATTTTGGATCACAGGCTGTTGCTATTGAAAGGAATGGAGTTTTACTGATCATGATGGCATGTAATTTTTCTCATGGCCAATGCCATTTCCATTTAAAGCAATTCAGATTTTAACAGAAGCAGGATCCTTTATAATTATTATTAAACTATATAAAAAGGTTCTTTTACAAACATGAGGCTGAACTGCAATGCATGTGCAGCTCTGCAGAAGTCAACACTTATGTCCATAAATATTTGGTTTCCATATGCAAAAGTGTATCACACTTTGGTATGAGGCAAAATTTGATAAAAATTCTCCTGCTACATTATACATGTGCAGGAAAAAAGCCTGATATTTTGACATCATATATATCATAAAATCTACATTACAGCGGTGTACACTATATAAAGTTTGTTTAAATAAATTTAAATTTTAGAAGAACTTACATAAAAATTGAAGTAAAATAAAATTTGTAAATAAATTTGGAGAAGCTTATTCCAATTAGAAATTCTTTGTAACAGTATGGCAAATACAAGTATTGTACCTTTTTTCTTTCTTTCCTTCTTTCTTTCTATACATATCTTTATGTGTCAGATTACTGCTATGGGCCAAAGATTCCACTTGTAAACTATAAAATACAAAGGTATATATACAGAAAGGTTTTTTGGGAAGATCTGATATAGAGTAGCTCACTCTTGTAAATGACCTCTCATAATATTTTTCTTAGTGTGTATATTTTACACAGATACAGAAATAAGATACATGTGTTAATGAGTTAATAACTTTTTATTTCATGGCATGTGTATTAGTCACATCGAAAATTACATTAACTGGCAGTCAGAGGACTGCACACTATGTTTCTTTACTATCATCAAATGTTAATGATTCCAACAACTACCTCATGACACCCTGTGGAATACTTAAGCAATTGCACATTTCAGCTTCACCAAAATAATTTCTCAAGCAGAAAGGAAATAAAATGGGAGAGTGAATATTGATTGCATGTTTTTTGAAATGAAGTTAAGATATGGTTCTTTATTATCATCAGCTTGACCTACCAATTCTAGGCACCCTAAATTAAAGTACTTATTTCCTATGCACAGTGCTTATCTGAATTCCACAGCATTTACACGATTTCCTTCCTCTTAAAACTAATTTAAAATATGATCCAACCTTTAACCAAGAAAACATGTTTAAAAATTATTCAGCATTTACAAAATTCTTTCCTCAGAGGTAAAGAGAACAGGCAGCAAATTAAAAACATCCCCACTGAATCGCAACTTCTTTAAAATAAGTCATTTGATGCAAAGTCCATAGATAAAATAAGAAGAAAGTATCTGATTATTCTTCTATTTGTGCTACATAAATCTGAAGGAAATACTTTGATGGGAACAGGACGACACTGGGTTACGTGAAAGTAGAATCAGTACTGCAGAGTATTTGCTTGTTTTTTGGGATGGACACAGGATTACTAAAGATCTGCTAATGCAGACAAGATTTTACAACTAGTTAATCAGAGTTTTCTCAAAAAGATTACAGGAGAAAAAGAGATCGAGCAGTCTCACATGCAAAATTCTGGATCATACATGAGTGAGTTAGTTATATAAGATATGATTTAGTTCCTCCTAGGTTTGTTTAAACCCAGAAAGAACAACAAACCTTCTAGTAACCTCTGTCATTCTCCAACATACATTTAGGTACAGGCATACATGTAAGGATACAATGTTATTGATGAATAATAACTGACTTTTGAGCATGCCTGAATTCAATTTATGACAGGGACTGTTAAAACTTTCTTCATCCTCAAGTACTTACATTTTTATCCAATAGAAATTAGTTACTGTGTAGTTTTGTCAACAAGCAATTCTTACCTCTGTAAACTTCTGAGAAGTGCCCCTGTGCCATACAAAAAGACACTGCTCCATTCTTTCTCTGTTTCAGAAAGAATATTTCTCTATTCCCACAGCTTAAGACAGACTTTATTCCGTTTTGAAAAACAATACCCTTACAGATAAACGTCTTTCCTATAAGGCATCCTGTCAAACTGCAAGTGCTAATCTTGTCACTTTTTGATGATGGTCTCAGGAATGCTTCTTAAATACTCAAGGGATTAAATTAAATCTCACCCGCAGACAGGCTTTCAAATTCTACAGTAACCCAAGTTCTCAAAAGAAAATTACTTTCATTATCAAAATGAAGGTACTATACTATGGAATTTGCAAGAAAATTACGTAATCAAAGAAAATGTTCCATGCTATAACAATTTGCCTGTAGAAATATGCATTACAGTTTAAGAAGAAAATTTGTCAGAGACTTCCTGGGCCTAGCTGGTGAAACCATAAAGCCATATACTTAAACTTAGCTCCATATATTTTCCCCTCTGCTCTGCATTTAATTGTATTTGCTAACACCACCGTTCTTAACCATAAAATTAATTTTTCTCTATTCTAAATGTCTCCAGGCAGATCTCTTTTGTGACTTGCTTCATATTAAAACACAGGTCATGTCTGTTCCAGTGAAATAGCTCAATACTATAAGATTAGTTGAATATAAATGTAAAATTGAAACACTGGGATGGAAAGAAAACTTCATCATTTTCACTATTTACTAAAAAAGAAATCTTACTATTTAAAGGAAACAATTTCTACTGTAACAATTTCCCAAGTACGGTAACATTCTACTTTAAGCAGTTACTGGAATTACAAGACAAAGATATTTAATAAACAACATTCATCCAGCATGAGCACTAACTATGACTGCTTTAAATCTTAGTATTCATTCTCAAACTTCATCTGCTCCTCACAGACAGAAATACCAAAAGATGAAAAATGTAACTATGAATCAAAACAAACAGTTAGGTATATTTCAAATGAAAATACTCTCAATATCTACTTACACACAATTTATTTCTGTTAATAAGACTCATGATAAACATTCTGTCTCATATGGTCCTTTTCAGAAACATCTCAGTATATCCCAGAACATGAAAGCAGCTTTGCTAGTGACTCAGTAAAATAGATGTAACTACAGATGGCTGACATATCCGTTCATTTACATATGTCTGTGTGCACGCATAATTTGTAACGGAATGCACAAAAAAAAAAAAAAATTCCCCTGCCATCACTATAAAAATATTACTACCTGAATGCTCCATATACAGAGGCAAAGGTTTTGGAAAGCACTATATATTTTCAGCCAAAAATTTTTAACAAATTATGTATGGTTCTTAAAATATCAAGTCAAAGTATTTTAAAATTAACAGGCTTTGCTGAAGCTACTAGGAGTTTCAGCCTACAGGGCAGTGGAGGAACCTATGGCTCCATACTTTTCCACTAACATTCATGATATGACCTAAATAAGTTTTTCAGTTTAAGCAGGATTTCAATTATCAAATTGAGTTCATTGAAGGGCAACTTCTGCTTCAACAGTTTGACACTGCTGAATTGTCTTTTATTTTGAAGACTAGCCCCAAAAGTGCTTCATCATTTAGTACCACTAACTTTCACTGGTTTTCTTCCTTTTATATAGGTAGACAAGCATTAATTAGGATTTTTTTTTTCCAAATCAAAATACATATACATTTAGATTCTAAAAATTTAAGTAAATATTATATTGAAAAATACACTGTAATATAAAACTCTTTAAAATATTATAAAATGGGGGGGTTGATGCTTGCAACTAAATATATTTATTAAGGTATATGACCTCCACTAATCTTTGGCTTTACCAAAGTAATTGGAAAAGCTTGATAATCTTATGAGATGATAAAATACTCTTTGATTTCATAAGCAGTTCCAATAGGTATCAAAAAACTTAATTGTTTCTGAATAGAATAATGCCTCTTACCTATAGTTGCCTATTGAACAATTTGTTCTCAATTTAAAATATGTCCAGGGTGCCTCCCTGTTACTACTTTCCAAATTCATACTTCTCAAATTGGAGGAATATAGCAGCATTGTAATTACTTCAGATTACAAAATGCCTCATGCTTCTATAGTATCTTTTAGCTTTATAGTCTTCCATTATTTTGCCCCACAAGACTTCTTAAGTATCAGAGATTATAGATAGCCCAAACCAACCTACACTGTCAATATGACAGTGTACTACTAAATCAGAGAAAGCAAAGGTATTTGTGAATCTGCCCATAAATATTACATAATCCTTTAGGATATGTAAAACATTTCCAACCATGCATATGGCATGTGCCTAATGATAAAGCAGTCTTGAAATCAATGGGTCTGTAACATTTTCACAAAAGATAACCAATGTGTCTGAATAGTTTTACCTCAAACTTCCTTCAGGATTATACTTCTAAGCAGCAAAGTGCAGCTGCACAGTGGCTGTCACAAAGGAGCTAATGAAGCAAATGCTGCTTCAGACATCAGCTTTCACATTAACCTGATGACAAGAACAATAGAGAAGTGGTATGAGCTAGTAGTTGTCCTATTGCTACCTTCCCAATCCACATAATCCAAGCAGGAAAGAAAATAATCCTTCAGGATTTTGCTCTGCTTGACAAGCCTCAAAAACAGAAAAATACATAAGACCATAATAAGAAAACAGTAAAAAAAAAGGTGAACAGAGTATTTTTTCCTGAGGTTACAGTTACACTGTTTCCCTCCAAAGTTAACAGCATTTCTACACAACATGTTTTCTTCTGCTTCAAACTCACTGAGTTTTTGCTGTTAGGATTACACAGTTGATCAGATCAACACTGTGGTTTGAATATTTACTTCTATGTATGTTCATTACTCATATCATCAAAACTTTTTTTACCCACTACATTTACATTATTAAGAACCAACTGGTTGTGCCCATTTTATCTAATACAACAGAATCATCTTCCCTATTTCTTTGTTTGAAGTTGCTAATCTTCACATGCAAAATTGTCTCTAACCAAGTAGCAAGCGCTTTGGGCCAGGAGGGTGTTAGCTTATACACTGCTTAAGCAAAAGAAGGCATCAAGTTTTACTTGGTGTCTCCACAAAAATAGTGCAATATGAAATAGTACATCAATCCACAAACAAAATTGTTTGGTCGTATTATTTTTTTCCTCAGTTAAATCCATTTATCTCTATTTTTCATCACATTTTGTTGAGTAACTATCACATTATTTATTGCATTAATCTATATAATACCCTTTTAAAACAATTCTGTATAAAATAGCTCCAGTAAAACATTGGAAACCAATAACTAAAACATACCTTTCTCTATGCTTACAAAATGATACCATTATTCAGTTTTAACACTGTCAACCAAGAACTTAGGGGGAAACTGTACCCCGTGGATTTACACTGTCCCTTGTAATATGCACAGACATATTAAGTAAGCCAAGTGTATCATTTCACAGAGAACAAAAAAGCCTGGAGATGACATACTAAGTACAACTAATTGTGTTAGGAAGGGCTCTATGTAAAGACAGTTGTGAAAGACTGCATGAGAATTTGATCTCTGCCTTGCTCAGTGGCTAGAATAAATTCTCTTCAAAAAATGAATACTGTGAATTCAGCTGAAATTCCGAGCTACAGAAAAAAGTGCTTGCTTCATGTTTGTTAATATTTGTATCCAAAGACTACACCCGATTTTATGAAAGCTGTCCACTCATATATTTATCTCCATTATTTTGTTATCCTGCAAAAACTGTCACTAACTAAAAGCATTAAAGTGCATACAGCAAATTAAGTCTGCACATAAAAAGTTCATGGAAAAACCAACTGATATAATGAAGATGCATATTATATGTTTGCATTTGGTATGAAATAATGCCAAAAGAAGACAGGGTAAGTCTCTTTTTTTTTATTCACAAGCACCAACTTATGAAGTTGTATGTGTAAAATTACAGTAGTGCCAACAGGACATCACAGAGAGATATTGCATATACTGAACAAACAAAACCAGCTATGCAGTGTGTGTGTGGCTAACTCCTCATGCAGTTGAATAAGGAAGAAAAACATCTCATATTACCATTAGAGAGAAAGTGGACATGCAAGATGAGAGGCAAAGATGACATCATGCCTCAAAAAAAAAAAAAGTGTTGGAAAGTATAACAAATATGCAAATAAAGACCAGAATACAGAAAACAGTACTTTGGATGGATAAGTGATGCTTTTTACTACTGATTGCTAAAGCTATAGTACCAGAAAATGTAAATGAAACATCAGGCAAACAAAATCAAGAGTTTACACAGATGTTGACATCTGGCAATGGAAATTTTCAAGGAATGAATTGAAGAAAAGCAAACAGGAGACAGGAAGGGAGAGGTATAACAGCTGTGGAGTAAATAACAAACATGAACAGCAGTAGCAATCACAAAACAAAAAGTCAAGTGCAGTTATAAATTAATTTGATTCAAAAGATCAACATTGCTTACTGAACAACAATCAGGTCAAAAAAAAAAAAGCAAAAACCTACTAAAAATATGAGAAATGGTGTGTTCAAGCCTTCTTGTGACTAAATTTAGTTCTACTTCAAGATATACACAACTTTTTTTTCTATGAACAAAACCAAAACCTACAACACTAAAATTACTTTAAAGTCAGTGTGCATATATTTCTGAAAACTGACATCTGAAATACTTGTCACTTCCACCACTGTCATCAAATGCCTTTACTGTTAAACATTACTATCATCATCTCTAAATAAGTGACACTCAACAAAGGCTGCCCAGAAAATGGATATATACATTTCTAACAATCATGAAGATAAAAACTCAAAGAATTCACTTCTACTGCTGCTATCTATCACAACAATGAATTCCCAAGTCTGTCACCTGAACTCTACCAATTCTTCTGTTTCATGATGAATTCCCCACTAGAACCAACAAGGCCTCCAGAATAACCAGAACATGGTATTCCTCTGCTTGTAGATGTTATGCTTTCCATTTGAATTATTAGTTATGACAGCAAGTTCTGCATCAGTATCTTTCATATTTTTTCTCTCAAAGTTTGAGGTATTTTCAAATCCATTAATGAGAATTCAGATACTTTCCAATGTGACTTTAAGTTTTGATTTGCCTTTTTATTTCACTTTAAAGAAACAAATAAGGCTGAAAATTTCATATACAATGAAGTTGGATACATATACGGATAGCAGTTGGATATATATATACGGATAGCAGTTGGATTCAATGATCTTAAGGGTATTTTCCAACCTAAATGATTCTAAGATTCTATGAAATATTAATAATGGGTCCCAATACTTAATTGTTATTCTGGAAAGAGAATGAAACAGCACAAAACAGAAGAATTCATACTTTTATTTATACAACATCTGAAGTATAGTATGATTGTGGTAATATATCAAATTTGACTGCAAATACTTTATCAGAACACCATAAAATAACAGGGAAACACATTTCTTACATTTCCTTTTCCCATTGGTTGATAATTAAATTAACTGTTTTCAAAATTCTCAAGACTCTACAGTCACAGTAACCTCAAAAGAAATAAGGTCTTCACATATTTGTAGTACCTGAAGACCACTTTGCACAGAAGCTCTACAAACAAAATCTCAGCCCTTGAACGCCTCCTAGCTATCACAGAAAATCCTATCCGTAGGGCTCTGGCACCTGAACATGACTAACAGTTGCTTTTATATTGCAACTTACTACAAATGTTTTGTCAGGTTTGCTTACAACAAATCTCTATCCTGGGGAGCAAGTGATTAAAGAATACAGGACTATTTTAAGGTCTAGAATATATTCTTGTTACTAAACAGGTTAGTCTCCTATGTTCGCTCTGTCTATTTTATCGTCTGCTCAACACAGTCACCTAAAAAAAAAAAACAATCCAATAGGAATGGAAGGTTACCTAAAGAAATAAGAAAATATATACACCCCTTGATTTGGGAGAGTTAAAAAAAACCAACAAAGAAACAACAGTATAAAGAAGGCTATGAACTGTTATTCTCTAAGAGAAAACGTATAATTTACTAGGAATATGTAGTCACATTCTCTGGTCAGTACATGCAATAAAGTGCTGTTATATGTGACCAGAAAAAAAAAAAAATCTATAATCAGAAATATCTGCCTATTATCTCATGTGGATGTAGAAACTGAGAGCATCCTATTGCATCAATAGAGGCAAATGCAACTAAAATTGGCCATCAAAGTGATAAATATTTTATTTTGTTTTTCTTCCACAACAAGCATGTTTGTTTTATTGTGCAATCACTGCAGGAAATATTTCATCCATTTTTACTTACTGCGAGATTCTAGATTCCTTTCATAATTCCGAGGAATCAACAAGCATTAAGGCAATGTGTGTGCTGAGTTCCAATACAGAGAGGAGGAGAAAACTCCCCTAGGGCTGCTTAGGGAAGGGATCTGCCCTCAAGTCAGCTGATACTTTTACAGAGCTATAAAAGCAGGTCAGTGGGCAAACTGAGCCAAGAGAGGAGAAGGCTGTCACACAGAAAGGAGCTCCTGGACTGAAAGAAAATTCAGCTTCTGTTGCCAGGCTCCAGCTGAGAAAGAGCTGGAACTTAATGCTAAAATTAACCTTCACCAGGAAGCTAGCCAAAAGAAGCCTGGGCTGATAATATCCACTTGTGTATCTGGAAATACTCAGTCTCTGTCTCCTTCTCTTCAGGGACCAATACATTATCCGAACAAAACAGCTTGACTCTTGGACTCTTCTAAGTAGGACTCACAGTCTTGTGAGACATCCATTGAAAAGTTTTTGCTCTCATTATATGTATTTATTGTGATATAATTCAAAATGCAATAGGTATTTTCCAGATAGTAAATACAGTAATATAAAATAGACTAACATATAATTCCAGTTAAAACATATGAAAAGGTGGATGTTCTTTCTTAACAAGCTAATGGTTCTTATAACAACTGTCTGTATATATTCAGGGCCAGCTTTTCAAGCTGGGTTGTTTGGGTATGAATTCCTACATGTCACAACATTTTACATGTTACAGGCTAATGACTGATTGCTGAACTTTTTTTGAAGTCTAGCCCAATGGCACATTGAAAGCATCTGAAAATATGACCTGTATTACTACTCTAAGTTAAGCATGAAAACTCATATCTTTCTGCTGAATCCTACATTTCAGGTATTTGAAGACATCTGATAATCTGTTACTCATGGCCATTTTTGTATTATTTAGTATAGATGCATATAACATACAATATTTAAGCTCATTCAAGAATTTTTCAAGATTTTGCATAGAAAACTGCTACACTATGTCATATGCAAGCCAGAGACGTCTATATACTCTAACATAAACTTATGTATGGAAAAAAGCTTCTTTGGCATACTTTCAATACAAATAATTTAAGATGACCAGTGATACACCTTTTAGTTCATATCTTGACATTCCTCTTATGTCTGTATCAACTGGAAAGACTTGGGTGTCTCTGCACAGATTAAAAAATTACAGCACATCTCATAAAAAAGTTACCAGATGGTGGGAAGAGAGAGACAGCATATAAATTGCATAGACAGTGTTGGTCAATAGGGAATACTGAAAAGGGAAGCTACAAAGGAAACAGAGTACGAATAGGCACCTCAAGAGCTGCAGAGAGTGAGCAGGAGCCAGTTAATAGTATGGGAAATCTTCCAGAGCAATGAACACAGAGAAATCAATATGCTGGATAACATGAATGGGAAGCAGCACAAGACGTGCGTGTTGTGTGTATTAGTTTAAAACACACAGGTATAAAGGGAAATATATCTAGAAATAGAATGGTAACATAAGCTTTAAAATAGGTGACCAACGTGTTCTGAAAGCAGATTTAGGTTTTGATATTAAAAGAAAAAAAGACAAAAAGCATATTATTTCATTTTAAATAAAATTATTTTACTGTACAATAGATGTTATTAACATCAATGTAGTTATTAAATAGCAATACAGTCCCAATAAATTAATGAGAAGTATTTATCAATTAAAACAAAGAAGTAAAACAGAAACAATCTCCATCAGTAAAAGACTAAAAAGAGTTTAGAAAAAAAAACCAGAAGGAATTATTTACCATAACTTATCCTGAACTACAATTTTACATTCTTAGGAAAATTATTAAGATAGAAAAACATTAAAAAATCCAGAAAAAATGATTTTTTTATAGTTATAGAAAAGAGCCATCATCTAGAGTTCTGAGTAACAGGCAGAAACTTTACAAACTGTACTTCATTTGAAAGTCAAAAGGCTGAACAGGCTGTGATGTAGAGAGGATGGAATCCTGGCTTAATTCCTAGAGAAAATGCTGTGTTTTCATTCACTGTAAGAATCTCCTTCAAACCCTGCTCGTGTGCAGTGGAACCACTATGATACTCTAAGATCCTTTCCATGGCCTATGTTACACCTAGCACTGAAAAAGCTATGGTAATTGAATTTCCTTTCCCATTTGAAGGCTATCCAATCACTTAGCAGATTTTCTTGTCAATCTGATTTCATGCTACTCATTTGCTAAGTTTTACACTGTCCAAAATAATTTGTCCTCTTTTGTGATATTTATAACTTCAGAATATCAGAATTAAAAAAAAACCCTAAGCTCTCTTAGTTTCAGCCAGATATCTGTACCTGTCAGATTTATAACTATTCTAATGCTTTCAGGTAGTTGTAGAGAGTGATAAGGGCTCCCCACAGCTGCCTTTTCTTCAGACTAATTAGCCCCAGTTTTCTCAGCCACTCTTCATTGGACTTGTTCTCCAGGCCCTTCACCAGCTTAGTTGCTCTTCTCTGGACCTACTCCAGCACCTCGATGTCTGTCTCATATTGCAGGTACACAAAACTGAGCACAGTACTCAAGGTATGGCCTCATCAACGCTGAGTACAGAGGCAACAATCACCTCCCTAGTCCTGCTGCTCACACTATTTCTAACACAGGCCAGGATGCCATTGGCTTTCTTGGCCACCTGGGCACACTGCTGGCTCATATTCAGCTGCTTGTCAATGAGAAACCCAGGTCCCTTTCTGCCGGGGAGCTTTCCAGCCACTCTTCCCTGAGCCTGTAGCATTGCATGGAGTTGTTGTGGCCCAAGTTCAGGGCTCAGAACTTGGCCTTGTTGAAGCCCATATGATTGGCCTTAGCCATCAGTCCAGCCTGTACAGGTCCCTCTGAAGAGCATTCCTACCCTCAAGCAGATCAACACTCCCACCTAACTTGGTGTCATCTGCAAACTTACTGAGGGTGCATTCTATCTCCTCATCAAGATCACTGATAAAGATGTTAAACAGAAGTGGTCCCAATACTGAGCCCTGAGGAACACCACTTGTGACTGGCCATTATCTGGATTCAACTCCATTCACCACCACTCTTTGGGCCCAGCTGTCCAGGCAATGTTTTACCCAGCAGAGCTTACAACCATCTAGGCCTAGGGCAGACAGTTTTTTCACGAGAATGCTGTGACAAGCAGCGTTGAAGGCTTTACAAAAGTCCAGGTAGACAACATGCATGCACAGGCTTTCCCTCATCACTAGGCAGGTCATCTTTGTTGTTAACGTATTTATAGAAACATTTTTTATTGTCTTTGGCTTTCTTAATTCTCTCCCTGCATAGTCTCGCTGCATCTTTGTAGTTCTTATGACATAAATCACTCCCTTCAGCCTCCTGGCATTAACACTCCAAATTTCTTTTCAGACTATTCACCATTTCTTTTTTCACCCATTTTCATTTAAACTTTCTTTTTTTTCCTAACTGAAATATTTAAGATTATTTTCTAAATTAAGATATTGAAGAAGGCTGTATCAGAGAGAAAACTCTGTCTTCTCACTCAAGTCCCCATCATCTTAACTGTAGTTCTTTTTTTGTACTACTTCAACTTCAGTCAATGCAGGGATTTAATTTTTTTTATTAGTTGAAGGACCTTTTTACTTTTGTTCTTGTTCTCTTATCTTCATTCTTTCATATTCAATCCAGAACTATGGTTAATCGTAAAATATTTCTAGCCTAGAAAGTCACTGCTCCATTGAGATATACATATGTATACATAAACATTTATGTGGGCAATCCAGTTAAAGAATTAACACAAAACTTAAACTATTATAATCTGTAGTCTCCCACTTTTTATCGACTACTTTTTCATATATATTTTAATTTATGCACATATGCATTGTAATATTTTCAGAATATCTGTTTCATTTTTACTAACACCACTGTATATTTCTACTGATGGCTTAGGGTTACCATTTAAATCACCAGCTTGAGTGAAAGAAAAGAGTATCTTTATTTCCTTTCCTGGAAAGTTTAAACAGATATTTAACATGCTTTGTAAGGTTTGAATTTGAAACTCAATACATCTCTCATTTAAGCAACTGCTATAGTTCTGATTCCAATGCAAAGCTATAAAAGATACGAGAGTCTAGACAAAAGCAAAATAAATGCAGATTTAAGCATCGCACTATTCTACAGGACAGTGTAACTCTGCCCATAAAAAAAATTATGAGTATAGCAAGTGCCTAACATTTACTGCACCATGCTACAATTAATTTTGTTAAAAGACTCCGGCCATAAATTACATTACCACAGACAGATAATTCACTCGAGAGGTAATGTAAGCTTTATTTGATTGGTTCAGAGCATAGAGAACTCTCAGTATTCTTTCTTCAATTCAGAGACTTTCAGATAAGTGTGTTGCTCTTAATTTGAAATGATAAATTGATTGTATAGAACTCAAGATATTTCACACCTGAAGGGGAAAAACACTAAAATACAAGTACAGCAGTTTAAAACTGCTGTCATCTTTAATCGTTAATTACACATCTCTTCCTACAGACATGCGATTATTTCAGAGATTGACAATATTGCCTTATTTCCCAGTTTTCCTGTAAGATATTCTAAATAATAATACTTGACCAAAATTAGCAGTGTAAAACATTAAACCTTATACTTTCTTATTCTCAAAGTAAGGAATAAGGGGGCAGACAGGTTGAAGAGGGAGGAGGGAAGCCCTAAAAACTGGAAAACAATCTTAAATGTGGAAAAAAAAATAACTCTGTAAGAGCAAAACTTCTACATTCAAAGTAAAAATAACAGGCCTGCCCCCTAGCTCCTATAAGTAAAGAATGGCTCTATGAATTCAATACAGCTGTGTTCATTTGGACTAGCAGAGCATCCTGCCCTTAAAAATGGCATTCAAGAGCTTGCAGTAGAGAATCCAGTCTCACATGGCAGTATTTTATATGAGTTTTCTTAAGTGCCAGTGTTAAAAAACAGGAGAAAAAAAAAACAACCTAGCAGCAGAACTTAAACAATTACTCAGTAATTAATCAGAAATAATATCCTTTCTATTGGAGAGTTTCCTTTTAGGGCCCTGGTTACAGAGGCCATCTGTATTCATATATAAGGCACAGTGTAATGACTTTACATCAAAGAAATGCTTTGCATAAGGATAACATATCTTCCTGCCCTCTTTTCTTAAAGATGTCTTTTCTTCATAATTCTAAATTAACATATGGTCAATGTACATAGGTTTGTATCAACTAAGAGTTGAAGTGTTCAAAATGTTGTTCATCAGAGAACTAAGAATCTTGTTACTATGAGATGTAATTTAATATTTGCACTACAGCTGAACAAAAGACAATGCACATATTGAGTTTCACCATTAGTTACTGCAGGCCAGACACAGTCTTTCTATGTATAAACTATCAAAGCACCACTAAACTTAAACTGAAATGTTAAACGCAGCAACTTGGATGTCTTTAATCAACATCTGCTGAACAGTTTAGATTTGCTATAGCAGCAAAGGTAACACAGTTATGCTTTTATATAAATGTCTGCATAGGAAGTAGAAATAATCTGAAGCAGTTCTGTGTTTAAGACAGATTTTGCTATCCAAAAAATGTCGTTATTTTTAATCTTTCACTGAATTTCCTTTATCATGTATCTCCTCCTAAAACCCATCAGGTTTGTATGTATAAATTAGCCTCATTCTAATATTGTCAACTGTATAAAAAATAAAGCAAAATTATTACATAGTAGATCTATAACACACAAATATTAATTTCCTCAATGCAGTTTTTCAGTAGGTCATTAATGCCTGAGATGTATTAATCAGTGTAACCATCCTTATTCATTTGGCTTTCTTCATTTTTTTCATTTATTGTAAAAGTCTTGCTGAAAGGATTAATGAAGAACACTCATTGTCCCTTTGGCAAATAGAGGAAAATTCATTGTAATATCCTGAAGATGCATTTGGAGGTCATAATGCTATTGCAATGTCAGTGACACTAACCTCATGCTATACTAAAACTGCTAACACATTAGTCATATTTTTTTTCTATAATGTATATTTCTCTGCTTTTTATACCAGATATTTTGACGTTTACCTTAAAGAATTATATAGACAGTGAGAAGGTTCAGCAACTGTCAGATACAGTTGTGTCTCCCATGACATTAAGCCTTTGTAGCCCCATGTTCATTTCAGTTACCTGAAACATGTGCCTCCTTCCATGGTGCTGTTTGACAGACTCTAAAATACTTTCAGAAGAGTGGCGAGTTAGGAGTTTTCAGTTAAGAATACTTTGAAGTCCTTTAGAGATGACGTCTATATCAATATATATTACACAGACTGACTACTGTATCTCTAGTTCTGCAAGCATTTGATTTATTACAGAACTTAATTTTTGTCGTCTTTCTCCTCAAGAACATATGCTTAACTTTAACTGTAAAAGTCTTTTAAAAAACCTTGAGCATTGCTTAACAAGGGAATTACAACAGACTGACAACACTTCAATTTTGAGAGTCTCCCATTCAGAAGATGTCAGATACTCGTGTTCTAGACTTTTTAATGATTGAGAAATGTCCAGCTCAATGCTAAAAAATCTGTCAAACACAGGGAAGAGCCTATTCCAGAATGAAGCATATATAGACATTATTTTCAACTGCTCTACTCAGAGAGATATTATTTTAGCATTAGTACTAAAAGGTAATCAGGTAGCCTGTAAGTGTTAATCAGATGTTCTGTAAATAGTATATTAAAATTTAACCCAAACTAAATAATTTTCCTGTTCCGTTCCTGGTTTGGGGGTTTAATAGGTTTTGCAGCAGAACACTTAAGGCAAAGTGATAATTTGTGATTGCAGCACTGACCATCCTCCCCTCCCAGAAAAACCCAAGATACAACCCTTACTGAGAAATATGTCCCGCAGCATGAATAAGATGATAAATTTGTCAGCATTAAACATCACTGTCATCATTACAGTATGTTCAAAGAAGGAGAAAAGTGCCTTGCTTGCCAAGGGGAGGCAATTCAGAAAGATAATGGTATAAATTGGTTCATTTTCCTGCCCTGTCTGCAGCTAGCTGTCTATGAGATGGCCCTTCATCCCCATCCCCAAAGCTGGAATGACTTATAGGAACTCATGGAAGGTGTTGCAATCCATACATTTCAAGACAGAAGCTGAATTACATTATATTTCATAAAATGACAGTTTACAGAAATTAGTAACAAAGAGTGCTATCAATGATAATTACCGAAAATATAAAATGTCACGCAAGAACTCATGTTTTGAAAATCTAACGCAACTTACAACACTAGCTCCCTCGGACAGTTCACAGGAATGATCTCTTTCACAATTAAATTAGCAAGCTCCTGTTTTCTATTACCTTCCTATGTAGTCTAGATTCTATACTTTGAAGTTCTTCACATTCATTAAATCTGCTTACTATCTCATCCACCTCCTGACATGTTAAAAAAAAAAAAAAAAAACCACGTCTGAAACTCTCAAAAGTTATGGATTTATTTTTTTTTAGTAAATAAACATTTAAATCAAGCTATTTATGGCTCCCACGACCACCACAACAAAAATCCAGACTTAACCATAGATTAGGATTTTGGGATAGGTCACAGCAGGTATTTCACTCAATTTTAAAACGTGCTTTTACATATTCTCAATCCTATCTAGCAACAAGCAGCAGCTTTAAGACAAATAGTTTACAAATTCATGTGGACCTTTAGCAGCTTCTCACCCTCACTCATGATCAGCAGTAGGCACCATAAAAAACAGTGTATAGAAGGTTCCCATGGTGTACAGTCATTTTGGTGTGGGGTTAAATACAGAGCCTGTGCCTGTCTGGGGACATGAATGGAGATTTCTGCTGTCAAACCAAAGCATCTCTTAGGCAATAAATATAGTAAGCCTGATTTTTCTCTCGGATAAATAAGGGTTTACACTGGCATAATTACATTCAGTAAATTTGCTGCAGATTTATTCTAAAGTGAATGGCAAATAGGTCTGAAATTTCTTTCATATATCAAAGATTACACAATGCTATGCCATTCTTCTTTTTACTTTCCAAGAACTGCTTTACTCCATTCTCTTTATTTCACTTTGATCCTAGTTCTGTGCCTGGCTAGGCGTTAAAAATTGAAGTCAGGTGCACTAAAAGGAAGCGAATTAGATTCAGATTCCATTCTAAAGTTGGATTTATTTGACTCATATTCAAGCACATCACTGGTTCTACCACCAAGAAATACATACTACTTGGCAACAAGAAAATTATCAAAGCAATCTGACCAAATTGGCACCAATAACTCTGGCTACATCTGGCAACAATAATATGAAAGGAGAAGTATGAAGATAACAATTCTCATTTATTGTTAACATTAAACTTATCTGCATGCATACTCTTAAGTCTTTGAACTTCATGCTTTCATAAAGCCAGTAAAAGATCCACTCAAAGGTGGGGGGTGATGCTTTTCCAAAAGTGATAAAATATCCAATTCACTAAAGTATTGGAGTCTCTAGTCACAGACTGCTCAAACAACAGCAATGGAATACCACCAGGAAAGTATGACTTCCAACATCAAGGAGCTCTAGCAATACATAAATAAGGTGTTTGATTCTATGCCAACAAAAGAGTAGAAATTTAATACACTACAAAATTGGTAAAGCCCAACTGCTAATGCATAAGTCTACATTTTATATTTATTAGGAAATGTTTCTTTTTATTTCCAGATATAACAAACTTGGATATACATTAGGTCAAGTTGTGGATCAGCTATAACTGCCTATCCTAGCACAGAGACGAGCAAGGGCAGCGGAATCTACTTTCTTAGTTCAGGATAAGTTCAGGATGGTTTATCACATTAACAAGTTATTCAATCTCTACATTGCTAAATATTTCATGCACCAGGATATGATAAAAGCATTAATCTCTAAGTCAAAATAGGTTCAAAAATCATATATAAAATGTACCATTTCTGAATCACTCAAGATTTAAAATTGTCTCCTCAAGGACTTTACTGGATATAATTAGCAAGTTGATAAACTTATTTTCCTAGGAAGCATTTCATAAAACTGCAAATGAAAACAAGTAATATCGAACTTTTTTTTTTTTGCTCAGGTTTGTAAATAACATCCTCACTTTATCCAAGTAGGAAGTAATTACAGCATTAACTAAAATCTTCCCAAACTAGTAGCATCAACAGTTAATCCTCCTATGCATTTAGCAGTAAGAAGTATATATAATATCTGTAAATATACTAGCCTGACAGGATACACAATTCCCAGTTTCACAAAGCATTATGTTGGGATACATAAATTGTCACCTTCAAAGTAAAATAATATGGGTTAAACATCCCTGTCAATATTGGTGTAATCAGTCATGTCATGTAACAAAATATGATACACAATATAAAACAACTGTTGCTTTAGTTAAAAGTATTACTTCACAACATATTCCCACCTTATATATTCTGAAGCTAGAGCTGTGCTTTTAACATACATGCATTTATTCTGCTGCAGAATATGTCAAAAATGGTAACCTAATCCAGCTGGTCTAAATTTTGGAGCTTGTCAGAGAGTACTTTCTACACTCAGTTCCAACATACATAGGGAAATGGCTGCAGACTCAGAGAGGCAGCTGCAGTGTGTTCCTGTGAATCCCCATTTCAATGTCTGTGTCAGTTAGAAAAGGTGCGAAGCCACTTCAACCTCCTTCCTCCTTACCACAAATCAGTCATTTGGAGTGTGGAGCTTGAAAAAGATTAGCATGTAAATAAGACATACAAGCCTTTTAGGTATGTGAAAACTTTGTTCCATGGGCTACTTTTTGAAGGATCTGATTTTGTAACATTTAAATAAGTTGTCAAGGATTCACTGGTAAATGACTGGCAGGTATAAAACCAGCTGAATCTGTAATGTTGAGAGAGTTAGGAAATAGTCAGGCTGCCACTCAAAGATGCAGTTCCAAGAACAATGAATACAAACTCAGTCAGCAGCTGAAAACCACACACACACACACGAAGAAGTCACAACAGTAAAATGTCTAATTCAAAATTATTTTCAATTACATTTAAAACTCTCTCATCATTTTAAATTCAATCACCAGACTTCTATTACATTACTTGGAAGACTATTTCACAGAAAAATATATTTCTTCTCTTAAGCTATTTTGATTCTCCATCATTCCTTTTTGGATATATAAGTAGTCATCCATTTTCCTAAATAATTCCTTTGTGTTTTTCTGCACCTCCAATATGTGACAACTTCTACTTGCTTTTTGCCCAGTTACAGTGTACATAATTTAGCTCTTTCACACTTCAAAAGAAATTTCCTTCAACTTTACTGAAAAGAAAATATTACTCTTCATACAGCTTAAAATTCCCAGCATGTGAGTTGGCTGCTTTATTGGCATGAAAAAAACCTTAGGATCTTATTTAAAAGATAATTATTTTAACTAGTATTGACATTTCAGAGCTGAATGGCACCTTCCTCCTTCTCCAACAGCACTAGTGTCACACTAGCAATATGAAACCCTTATGTAAGTATCTCGTTAAGCTCAGTCCTTCTTTGTAAATGACATACCGTTTCTAAGCGCATTTCTGTACGCTACATATAACGAGTCTTCACTATTCAAGTCTCTTCATTTGAACTGTGTATGAAGAACCCTCTCAAAAGTACCTAGCATAACTTGATCTAGAATAACTTTTGTTATTTACACTTCAGGATTAACCTTTAAAATTCTAAATTTTAAAATTATCTACAGATATACATTTACTATATCCCAGGCTGTGCTGCCTCATTACTCATTTTAAAAAGCCATGGATCAAGTGGATCAAGCACTGGCTGGACAGATGAGCCAAAAGAGTGGTGGTCAATGGAGTTAAATCCAGCTGGTGGCCGGTCACAAGTATTGTTCCTCATGGCTCAGTGTTGGGACCATTTTTGTTTAACTTCTTTATTGATGATCTTGATAAGGATATAGAGTGTATCATCGGTAAATTCACAGATGACACTAAATTAGGAGTGTTGATCTGCATGAGGATAGGGAGGCTCTACAGAGAGACTTGGATAGATTGGATCAATGGGCCAATGTTAACGGTATGACCTTTAACAAGGCCAAGTGCTGAATCCTGCACTTGGGCCACAACAGCTCCATGCAATGCTACAGGCTTGGGGAAGTGTGGGTGGAAAGCTGTCTGGCAAAAAAGGACCTGGGGGTTCTAATTGACTAGTGGCTGAATATGAGCCAGCAGTGTGCATATGAGCCAGCAGTGTGCATATGAGCC